>JASDQU010738643.1:40377-58068 GCA_032191745.1 Picea mariana
AACATCTTTGCGGATCATTTTTTGTAAGGGTTTGATAGTTTCATCGAAATCGGGGGTGAAATTCCTCACAAAAATGATTTTCCCAAAGAAGGATTGCATAGCCTTTTTTTTGTGGGTAAGGGAAGCTGAGATATTTCCTTAATTCGTTTTGGGTCTATGCGAATTCCTGCTTGAGATATAATATGACCTAGTAGTTTCCCTTCCTCGACACCAAAGATAGTTTTCTTAGGGTTTAAAAATATACTGTATTTCCTACACCTTTCGAAAATTTGGGTTAGGTGTTGGATGCGATCCTCTCTATTCTTTGAATACACAATCATGTCGTAAAAATAAACTACTACACATTTATTTATTAGTCCCCGTAAATCTACGTTCATGGCCCTTTGGAAGGTTTCCCCTGCATTGATTAACCCAAAGGGAATGCGTTTATAAGAAAAAGGTTCCCCACTTGGTTCAGAAGGTAGTTTTCAATCAGTATTCCTCTGAAACTAGAACTTGGTTGTAACCTGAAATACCATCCAGCAGGGAGAAAATCTCAGAACCAGACACGGTTTGCAAGAGTTGTCCTTTTCTGATGCTCTGTTGAGGTTTCTAAAATCCACACACAGGGGGATCTCCCCAGACTTTTTATTGACAGGAACCAAATTTTCTACCCAGGCAGAGTGTCTAACCTGAAAGATAATTTTAGCATATAGTAATTTATTTAACTCCTGACACATGAGGGGTTCCAGAGATGGTTGGTACTTCCAGAGCTTCTTTTGGAAGGGTTTTACTCCGGGTTTTAATGGGATTGTGTGTTGGATAAGACGAGTATCATAAGTTTTCAGATCTCGGTAGGACTAGGCAAAAACATCTTGATATTCTCTGAAAAGTTTGAAATAGGCCTTCCTTTCTTCTTTAGACACTGTCTTTCCTAGATTCATATTTTTAGGGTTTTCTAAGGTTCCTAGGTTTACAATCTCGTACATAGGGTAGGAACTCCCTGTCTTTGTGTTTGTTGACCCTTTAAATCTTTCCCTTAAGTCAAAGAGGTTATCCAAATTGGCTATCCCTTTCAGTATCGTGTGAAACCTTAGTTTTTCAGTTGAGTGATCTGCTTCCCCCCTTTGTTCATGGGGATCGGTTTCTACTAGTTTCTCTTAAAATATTTCATCGTCAATAGCCAGGTCTTTAAAATTTTTCTGATTGGTTAAGAAGTTTATGATCTGTTCATCTCCTTCAAAGACCTTCCAATTAGAAATATTTTTGGGCACCGATGGTTTGTAGAGTAGCTCCACAGTGAACCAGGAGGCTTCATAGTCTTCTAAAGGAGATATCCTCGAGGCAACTATGGCCAGGGAATCAACAAGAGTATTCTTTTTTCTGGAGATATCTGTAGTGTTGAAGGATTCAAGATGCTCTATTAGCATGTGCACCCCCTGTTGATAATTCTTCAGGTGGGGAGAGTTGCAATGTATAGTGTTCTTTACTTGCCTAACGATAATCTCAGAGTCTCCAAAAACCTTTAGTTCTTTAACATTTAAGTCTATGGCCTTTTTTAGTCCTTACACTAAAGCTTCATACTCGAATGTGTTATTAGTACATTTAAATTCTAGTCTGCAAAACATAAAATTTCATTTCCCCTTCGGATCAATGAGGATACACCCCGCTCCTGATCCTTCTTGTGATTTAGAACCATAAAAGTACAAGGTCCAAATTTCTAGGCAAAAACCATCAACTTCTCCTTTCCTACTAACTTCTTCCTCTCCACCTATTTTCTCCGTGGTTTCCAATAGAGGTTCTTGACAGAAGAGGGCTTCTTCTGCTGCTGCCAGTACATTTTCTTGAAAAGTCATTTCAGAGTTTTGAGTAAGAGGCACATCAGATGAGAGTGGGGAGAAATTACAGAAATTAGAATCGCAGGAGCATTTTCCTAGCATGAGGAAATATGCCGAAGAGGGTTCGTTGAGGGCTTCTAAATCGATRAAAGTATGTTTGATATACCTTTCCCTATCGATCCTAATCATGTTTGCGTGTCCATTTAATGGCAACCAAAGGTGAGATCAGTCTGTGCTAAAGTATCCATTCAACTTCTCAGACCAATCTCGACTAAGTAGCAGTCCATAARATTTTGGTATATCTACTACAATGATGTCAATTACTTGAACAAATTTCGRGTGTGTCGCCATTCTGATCATGAYATCCTTGATTTCTCCAATAACTTTCACCTGGGTTTTGTCCAATTGTATCACATGTTTATCACTTTGGAGAGAGAYTGCGTTTAATTTCTTGCAGATAGATAATGGCATAACATTGGAGGATGCCCCTGAGTCAAACAAAAAATTATGGAGGTTTCTATTGAAGACTTAAAATGTCAAGAGGAACGGTGGGACAAAAGGCTTTCCTTTTTTGTCTATAGAGAAAGCCTTCACATTTGGTTTATTTTTAGATCTGTGGGGGCTGGATTTCCCCCTTGGTCAGTGCTTATTATAGGATTTTATACTGAATTCAAGGCTTGTAATAGAAAGTCCTTTTGCTAGGGAATTCTACACATGTCCATGACCGATACATTTTCCTTCAATCGTTTTAAATATTATATTATGTTGTAGTCTATCTTGGGTGATTCTCGTGTATGGATGTTTATAGGATTTCTTTGGGAGAAAAAAGGTTCTTTTAGGTGATCAACCGTTTATTTTCCCCTCAGATTTTGGGCAATGGTAAGGTCATTTGAGACCAACTGACCCTTACTTCGCGTTTTCACATCTAAAACCTCCACGGGTGGTTCTTGAACCTCAAATATATCATCGAAAGGCATTGGCAAGTTAGGATCCCACAACAACATGGTTGTTTCTTCCGATGGGTCAACTTCTTCATGATAAAAAATATTCACTACTGAGCCACTTGATTGCTCGGTAAGGGAAACCTCATCTAGAAACTATTTGGCCATCAAATTCATGGCATGCACCCATTGTGGATAGTCTCTTTCAGAACGTTTCTCTTGGTGATAGGTACAGAAAGAGTCAGATGCTACATTACCTAGGTCGATGTTTAAATTGACTAGGGGAGGTTCAATTTATTTGAACGGTGGTTTTATTTTTTGGGTGGTCGTAAATCCTATTCCAAAGGATAGAGCAAGGATGGCCAACCCTAGGATAACCAACCCAAGCCACCAACAAATAAGGGTAATGGGGAAGTTGAAGGACACTGGAAAATGGTGTGAGTTCCACAAATGCCCTTGGCACAATATTGATGAATGTCACTCCAAACAATATTTGTTGGCTGAGACAAAATCCCAAGTGTTAGATGTTGACTTAGAATCTGATTCAGAACCAGAAAAGGGAAGAAAAATAATTTATGTAAAACCCAGTGTCATAATCGCTACCACAAAAGTCCAGCTAGAGGAACCAGATGAGCCTGAAGAAGGGGAGTGTATTTTCTACTCATAGATGTGGGTGAAGGGAAACCCACTCCATTTCATTGTTGACAGTGGTAACCAGAAGAAATTTATCTCAATTTTATTTTTCAATAAGTTGAACCTGACAATGACGCCAGATCCTCGACCATACACCATTGATTGTCTCATCCAGGGATGGGACATCTGCGTCAACCAACAATGTTGCATGCACTATGACATAAAACCCTTCAAAGATGAGGTATTGTGTGATGTTGTCCCCCTTTATGTTTGTAATTTTTTTCTAGGACAACCATATATGTGGAAGCATCATGTTGTTTATGAATCTTGGCCCTGTGGTGTCATTATTACTTTGGGATATCAATTCTCCAGGTTACCGGAGGCAGTCCCAAACACTGCAGTCTCTTTGATCTTCATAAAGCAGTGTAGAAAGGTGGTCTCTCAGACCAAGAGATTTTTCCTCTATATGGTTTGATCGGAAGGTGAAAAAAAGGTCACTGCAACCTCCAAAACCTATGCACGGGGTCTCTCTGCCCAACAACAACATGTATATGGAATAGTAGAGGAGTAAAAAGACATATTCACGTCACCTATTGGGGTGTTTTTGCACTATTATGTTAATCACTACATCTATTTGACACTCAGTGATCCTCTTCCTAGCAAGTCTATGTATAGGTGTTCTGTTATGGAGAATGAAGAAATCAAACACTAGATCCAAGAGCTAATTTTAAAGGGCCACATCAGAACAAGATCCTCACCTTATGGGAGCCCAATTGTTCTGGTATAGAAGAAGGATGGGACATGGAGAATTTTTATTGATTATAGATCCCTAAACAAGATCATAGTCAATAACCTGTACCCAATTCCTTGGATTGATGATCTTCTCGATCAGCTCAAGGGAGCCAAGTTTTTCAAGAAGATTGATTTAAAGCCAGGCTACTGCCAGGTTCTGATTGAGAAAATTGATGTGTGGAAGACAACCTTCAATTATAAATAAGGCCTCTTTGATTGGTTTTTCATGCCTTTTGGCTTGACTAATGCCCAACCACATTCATGTGGATGATGGATGATAAATTATGACCATTCATAAATTCCTTTTTTGTTGTATATTTGGATGAAATCCTCATCTTTATCAAAACTTGGGAGGAGCATTTGGAGCATATTCAGTAGGTATTGGGCACCCTATGATAGCACAGGTTATATTCTAATTTGGAGAAGTGTTCCTTTAGCATGCAGAGAATCCAATATTTGGGATACATTGTGGATGAGTAGGGTGTACATGTGGATCCATTCAAGATCCAAGTCATCCGTGATTGGCCAGCCCTGAAGACAATGACTGAGCTCCGCAGCTTCTTGGGCCTGTCCAACTTCTATCGGTGTTTTGTGTTGGGGTTCTCTCATATCGCTTGGGTCCTAAGACATATGACCAAAGGTGGTGCAAAGGCCAATTTTGTGTGATTTGTGCCCCAACAGAAAGCATTCGAGGATTTTAAATTCCGCCTCTTCTTTGCACCTGTCCTCATCCTACCAGACCCGGAACAACCATTTGAGATTGAGACATATGCTTTAGATTATCATATCGGTGCATTCCTCACTCAACATGGGAATCCATTATCTTATCATAGTAAAAATATATCTTATGTTGTTCACAGATACCCCACCTACAAAAAAGAGATGTACTCCATTGTGCAGGCATGTCAATAGTGGAATCATTACATTCTAGGAAAGGAAACAATCATCCACATTGATCACATGCCTCTGCAATTCATGCAGACAAAACGAAAGTTACAAAATGAACTCCATCAGAAGTGGTCCATGTACATGCAACAATTCCACTTGAATATCAAGTACAACAAGGGTATCACCAACCATGTCACATATTTCCTTAGTCATCCCCTGGTGGCAGCGTTAACCACAGTTATTAACTCTTGTGGACATGATACATATGGATGGCCACAATTATAAAATAATGAATCTGACTTCGCTACTTCCTATCAGACATTGAGCGTAGGAAAAACAGTTCCCAACTTTCATCTCTAGGATGGCTTGTTATGCCATTTGAGCAATCTATGTGGTCCTTTAAGCGAGAAGGCGAAGCTGATCTAAGAAGCTCATTACAGTTGGGGACCGAGACATTTTGGTGTAGAAACAAAAGTGGTCATACTCTAAAAGAATTTTTATTGACCGAAGCTTCGACAAGATGTTCACAAGTACATCTGATCCTGCACTTCCTGCGTCATTTATAAGCCCACCATCAAGAAATAGGGGTTATAAACCCCTCGACCTATTATGGATAGGCCTTGGGAGTCCATATCCATGAAATACATGTCTGGTCTTCCTTCAACCAAGCATGGGAATGATTGTGCCTTTGTGGTCATTGATTGATTCTCTAAGAT
This sequence comes from Picea mariana, assembly GCA_032191745.1. NCBI lineage: Eukaryota > Viridiplantae > Streptophyta > Pinopsida > Pinales > Pinaceae > Picea > Picea mariana. The sequence goes on from JASDQU010738643.1 coordinate 46,165, forward strand.
AGGAATTTTGGCACCTTGGAAGAAGAGCATCATAGCCGAGGCCACTGCCAAGCTCTTCTCCACACATGTTTTGGTTCATTTTGGACTCCCAAATTTTTTTATCTTCGATCGAGACAATATGTTCCTGAGCACCTTTTGGTATAGCCTATGGTCGATGATAGACACCAAGCTGACCAAATTGACTCCCTTCCACCCACAGACTGATGGAAAAACATAGGTAGTCAACAAGATTATTGTTCATATCATGAGGATGTATAATTCCAAACATCCATGAACATGGGATGAAATCCTTCCTTATGTTCAACTTAGCTACAAAAAATCCCTCCATAGCTCTATTGGCCACAACCCTTTTCAGGTGTGCTTTCGGTTCCAACCATTGGCCCCCATTGATGTAGCTCTACCCATTGCAACCGCATAGGAAGAGCCCACCCATGCTCTGAACGAGGTTGATCGAGCGGCCAAATTTTTTGAGTGCATCCAACGCATCCAACAAAAAGTTCATGATATTATGTAGAAATCCAATGCTAAGTACAAGCAACACCACAATCATCATCGAGTACCACACAAATTTAAGGTGGGAGATCAGGTTTGGTTGCATTTGTAGAAAGAGAGCCTCACAAGACCCCATCGGAAGTTGTGCCCACTTATATATAGGCCTTACACCATCACCAATGCTATGGGTGAGAATTATTTTCAATTAAGTATTCCTCCTTTCCTTGGCTTGCACCCATTATTTAATGTGGCACTACTCCGGCCATATTTTCCACCTCTCATGGACACTTTGGATGTGATCGAACAATTGTACCCTATAAAACTCAATCCTTCTTGTATCAAATAGGTGATATTTGGTCATATCATGGACATGAGGACAAAGGACACCTGCCAATAGACTATCAAACTCCATCGGGTCGTCAAAGAAGGGTAGTTTCTTCATCATGGCAAGTGGCTCACTAGGAGTTAGATTCAACAAAAGTTTCCTAATTTGGTGTAGGCACTTGATGCAATGGATACCATTGATTCCAAAGGGGGGAGGAATGATCTAGGTGGATATTGATGGACACCATCCTATTCCACTGTCTCAAAGACCAGTTTCCATTTTGGCAGTTGTTTTTATAGATTTTCAGGTCCCAAACTTCTGGGGCTATTTTGAGGCCCTAAATGACATGTTTTGGGCTCTATAGCACCTAACATGTAGCTAGGGGTATATTTTAGGTTGAATGGAATATGTACTCCTCAACTATACCTTTCCAATGGTGTATCACTTGCCCCAAATAGATATTGTATGCAAAAGTTATGTCCTCGGGAAGTTGACATATCAACTACCCCCATCGGGGCCCACAAACCTTTTGGCATTTCATCTCCCGAGTTTAGGGTTTTGGATTTTTATGGTTTTATCATTTATTTTTTATGTTAAAAAAAGACTTTGGAGCCTCATTTTACTCAACTTCTTTTGAATGAGCATAGCCGACACATTTTCTCAGAGATAAGCTACCACCTTTCACTATGATGTTGATTTGCTTGTTATTTCATGCGATTTTGTGCCATGGTTAGGTTGTCCTTTAAGATTTGGAGAACTTGTTGTTGATTCTCGACGTGATCTTCCACTTCTTGAACCTTAGATTTTTATTTTAGAGAAGAAGTGATGGAAGGAGGGTGATATCCATAGAGTGCCATAAATGGTGTCATTTTTGTTGCAGTATGAAAGGAAGTGTTATATCACCATTCTACCAAGGGTAACCATTTGAACCATTGTGTTTTTTTATCAGACAAAGAAACAAAGGTATCCTTCCAGACATTTGTTCACTATCTCGTTTTTTCCATCATATTGAGGATGATAGGATGAGCTATGAGCCAATTGAGTACCCAAACAAGAAAACAGTTATGTCCAAAAATGTCTAGTGAAGATGGGATCTCTGTCACTTACAATAATATTTGGGGTTCCATGTAGATTTTGAACTGTCTCCATGAATGCAGTGGAAACTATACTGGCTTTGAAGGGATGAGAGAGTGTAGAAAAGTGTGTGTACTTGGTTAGTCTATCAACAATCACCACGATGACACTCTTTCCTTCAGACTTCGGTAACCCTGTGATGAAATCCATGGAAACCTCCTCCTAGTGTTGACTTGGGATGGATAATGGTTGTAAATGACCCGGGGTCTTAATTGTTTCCACCTTATTTTTTTGGAAAACCAAAAAATTTTGCCACAAACCTTTGAACATCAGTTTTAAGGCCATCCCAAAAAAATTCCTTCTTGACCCTATGGTAGGTTTTCAAAAATCCCAAGTGCCCTCCTACCGGAGAGGTGTGCAATTCCAATAGTACCTTTTGTTTGAGTTGGGATTTATTACATAAATATAAGTGATATTTGTACCATAGTGAATCATTTTTCTATGTAAATGTATCTGATGCATTGGAATCCTACTGAAACCTTTGAATGAGAGTCCACACGTTTTCGGCATTCTTCCATTCATCCCTTCTTCTATTATCCAATCGGGTTGGATGATAGAGCTAACACAGAGAAATGACTCAACATATTCATCCTTTCTTGAGAGTGCATCTTCCACAACATTTTGCTTCTCTTTTTTATAGACAATTTCAAAATCATAACCCAATGTCTTGGTCACCCATTTTTGTTGTTCTTCTGAAGATAGTCTTTGTTCCAAGAAGTATTTAAGACTATCATAATCTGTTTTGACCTTGAAGTGCCTACCTATTAGGTAAGGGCGTCATTTATTCAATGCATGTAGTATTGCAATCATTTCCTTCTCATAAATGGGTTTGTGTAAGTCCCTTCCCTTGAGTGGCCTASTTTCAAAATCTCAGGGCCTTCCTTCTTGCATGAGGACAACACTAGTTCCATTTCCTAAGGCATCACATTCCACAATAAAGGTTTTTTTGAAGTCTTGAGTGGTCAAGACATGATCTTTTCACATCACCTCTTTAAGTTGTTCAAAAGCTTTAGTTGCGAGTCCATGAAAATGCATCCTTCTTAGTTAGTGTTGTTAAAGGTGCTGCTATTCTTCCATAGTGACATAAAAACTTGCGGTAGTAACCTGTCAAACCCAAAAATACTCTAATATTCTTCAATGTTTTGGGAATCGTCCAATCCATCATGGCCTTAATCTTGTTAGGGTCTACCTTGACACCTTCATGAGATACAATATGACACAAATACTCTACCTCCTTCACCCCAAAGAAACATTTGGGTGGTTTGGCATATAGTTGTTGCTCCTTTAGTAGTTGTAGCACCTTGTCAACATGTCGCACATGATCCTCCCAAGACTTGCTATAGAGTAGTATATCATCAAAAACTACTAACACAAATTTTTGAAGGAAGGGCTTGAAAATGAAATTCATCAACCCTTGGAATGTGGAAGGTGCATTTGTAAGGCCAAAAGGCATGACCAAAAATTCATAATGGCCTTCATGAGTTTGGAATGTTGTTTTTGGGATATCTTCTTCCTTCATTCTAATTTCATGATACCCTGAACGAAGATCCAACTTTGTGAAATAGATTTCTCCATGTAGTTCATCTAACAATTCATCAATGACGGAAATGGGAAACTTATCTTTAATAGTGATCTTATTGAGCTCTCTATAATCTGGACACATACACCATGAGCCATCATTCTTGAGTACCATTACCACCAGTGCAAAGTAAGAAATTTGGCTAGGTCTAATAATGCCAACCTCTAACATTTCATCAACCATACACTCAATTTCACTCTTCTGGGCATAAGGGTATCTATACGGCCTGATGTTAGGAGGAAATCTCCCAGGAATTAGGTGAATAACATGATCATGATTTCGAGTGGGTGGAATACCTTTGGGAATATCTTCAAATACTTTGGAATTCTTATAAATGGTCCCTTGGAGATCTAGGGGAATAGATGGCTTAGATGTTTGAACATATAGTGAGCATAGTTATGCAATTACACCTTGATGCCCCTATTTCAATAATTTTTCCATTCCAATAGAGATTATCACCTTATTGGGTTTCCCTATGATACCTCTTAACTCAATTGTTTTTCCTTCCAATGAAAATTTCATGAAAAGTTCTTGAAAGTTAAAATCCACTGTTCCTAATGATTGTAACCATTGGATTCCTAGTACGACATCAACACCACCCATGGGCATAGAAATCATTGGGCTATTCATTACACATTCCCCCATAGTAATATTGATATTATTTTATTTTCTTGAGCAATTGATAGTTCCTCCATCTGCAATCATTACTTGAAACTCTAGCACTAGATCTACAAAGCAATTGAGAACTTTGGCTAATTTATAGTGAATGAAATTATGAGTACTACTAGAATCAATTAGGACTATTACCATTTTATTTTTGATATATCCTTCGATCTTGAGGGTTTGAGGAGTGTTAATTCCAACCAATGCATTACACGATATCGTGGGAGTCAACTCTTCAGAAGAAATTGCTTCTACGTTTTCATCTTGAGATGGTTATTGTTCTTCTTCCTCTTCACAATCTCTATATAATAATTTCTTCTCACCACACTTATGTCCCTTACTGTACTTGCTGTCACAATTAAAGAATAAACCTTTTGCTTGAGATTTATCAATTGGCTAAAGAAGGTATTTCTCCTTGTATCCTCATAGTGTGCTATCATTTATTCCATGAAAATTGTCCAAGTTACGACTAATTTGCGACAAAAATCCATCGATGCCACACAAATTGATTGGGTTCTAAATATAAAGAATAAATTTGTACCTTTTGTGTATGTGGCACATCATGTATATAAAAGAATTGCTCCATTTGAAGTATCCATGTGATTGGGTCATTGCCATCAAACTTCCTCATATCGATCTTAGGAACGTGGTTGGTCTTCAACCCAAATTTGGAGTTTATTCATTATTTATTCATCTTCATTGTGTCCTCATCATGAATTTCATGGGATATATTTTCACTTTCAGGTGTCCTCTCTATTAGGAAATTTTTCAATCCTTCCATGATCTCCCTTTTTAAACCATCCATCATCCCTTGTAGTTCATCTTTTGTCACTATATTCTTTTGTAAATTATTTATGTCCCTACACATTTCTTCACCTCAATCAAGAGTCCAAGTAGGACTTTCTGGAGGCTTATTTGGTGTATAAGTTCCCTTTTTTGGTGGCATGTTGACAAAGTATCACTTTTAAACCTTGATTTTGAGGAGGTTCTGCTAGACAATCTTTCTTCTGTTGTATCTCCAAAATTTTGGCCCTTCTGGGTATGAAATTTTATTTTTTGTAGTTCTATGATATTTCTTCTCTGCAATGCCACAGGTCTGATCAAAATTGGATGTGCCAAGTGGAATTCATGGTAACTTCCCCGCAACTTGATTATTTTTGTCCTTTCAAGGAGATCTCACTTGTATAGCGTTCCCCGCACAAAATAATTGATTTAAAATTATAAAAATTGTACTAGAAATAATATAGATTGTCCACTATCCAATGCAATGGGTCTCACTCAATTTGGATACTCTAGGAATAATTTATTATTGTTTTACTCAGAACACCTGCTTGAGACTAGTCATATACCCTATCTTCCACAGGGTGTATCTACAAATGTAAGATGACCCAGAAGCTGATTTTTTTTTATCATGGATACTTTAATAATTTATGTGAATATCATGTATATTTAAGAGTCTAAAAAATTACAAAATTTTTTTTTATAGCTAAAATTCCGCGATGACTCAATTCAGGATTATTCCAGAACTCTATCTTACACAGGATGTATATCCGAAAGTATAAGGCCTCTGGAGCTGAAATTTGAACCCAACGTACCTTGATCCATCTACTAAATATCCTCCAAGTGGTTCCTTCTGAAACATCATAGAAAAAACATTATAGTGAAAATTACAAGGTGTCTCAGATGTAGCAACGAAACCCCAAAACCTTGAGCTCTGATACCATATGTTAAGAACCAAATATCAATATAACATAGAAAAACCTTAGAATAAGTACTCAATGCCTTGAAAAAGAGAGAATTTTAGATAATAAGCCTATTCGAGGGGGCAACCTCCTTATACACCAAATAAATGTCCAAATACAAGATGATTCCAAATGAAAATGTCTCCTTCGTATATATAGGTGACTAGGAGGTACAATTACAACTAATGGACCAAAGATGACATAAATAAAGTAATATTACTAATGTAATAAGCCCCAATTAAGGGGTAATGTGCCACTATTTAGGGCTTAACACATTTTCCCCTTTGTATTAATTTTTGTATGCTCCCAAGCTTTAACATATTTTCCCGTTTTGTTTTCACAAATATCATCATATTCTGTGTCCTCTATGCAAATTGAACAAAAAAAGATGCATTCCTTTTATCAAACGCATAGACATTTTGATAGGATTTTGTTTTAAATGAATACAATTTTTTAGTCCCATGTGTTGTATTGACTTCGTATCAGATCAATATATCTACATTTTGGATTCCAATATGCCAAATATACCTGCAAAATTCAAGAATATTTTATTAAAAGTAAATGAATGTCAATGTGTGTGTGTTAGTTCTCAAGACAAATTATTGATTTTAATAAAGAAATTTCATACATGTACAACATGTATATACACACACCTATGCACATCCCTTGACGAATTATGTTTGTGAATTAAAGATGCTTGGTACCATTGAACAACTTGATCAGTAGATTCAAATCGATTGGCAGAATGGTTCATTTGATATCTTCAAAGTTCTTGTTTTATACATGCCCCTAGACTGCCATTCTCTCCTTTCCCATGACCAGTCACAAAGAAATTCGAACAATGTTTAATATTTTATTTCTTATGAAGACAACACAACCAATTGAATGATCATGAAGATTTGAATTGACCTACACATCCATCTGACCATATCCAATGTTTATTGTATTCGATCCCACATGATTTCAAGGAATCATATTGTAAATCAAAACAATGTTGTACATAATGAGTATCGTGTGTATGATCATCACTTATATAAAAGTGATATTCTTTAATGATGTGTCGATTCTCATTTGTAATTTCTATATTATCAACACTCTTTTGAACATTTCTATATAGAACATGGAAAAGTATAGAGACTTGATTAGAATGATAATATTCATTCTTTATTTCTCTTTGTGCAGTGAATGTATAATTCACTGCAAAATCAACCACTAAAAAAATTGTCCTAGGTGGAAAAAATTCACGAGATTGTTTGAATTGTAGGTCTTTCCATCTTGCTCTATGTGAATGCTTGGCGTATTTATAAATTGTTTTCAAACTTATTCAAAAAATCTATCACAAAGATCTTATCCTCTTGCAAATCAATCCTTTTGGAAATAATAGTTGAAGAATTTGGAGCAATAACATTGATATATTCATATCTCTTCCAATTCATTGTTATATTGGACAAGGATTGATCATTCATATCAAGATGATACTTGGAGTGAAATAAAGCTATATTTCCATAATGGTCGCATTTTGTTCCACCAACACATTTGTTTTGGTAAAATAATTCAATACTTTCTCTTTTACGTAGAATTTTGGATATAAAGTCACAGATTGTGGAAGGAGGAGGTGAACTTACACAAAAGGTTTTACCAAAACCAAGAAAAGTGTTGTAATATAACTCAAATTTCACATGACAATGACAACAACAAGTGCCATGAATAGTGATGGGTTTAACATACCATGGTTTTTGTTGCACAAATGCATTGATGGAAATTTGAACTTGACTATATTTCTCTTTGAACTTATTGAACAACTATGTTTGTGTCATTTCCAATATATGCTTTGGATGCTCTTCATATTGTCTTCGTACTATTCTTTGTCGCAACACATCCCTTACTTTGGGTGAAACAAAAGAATTTTCCAACCAATATTCATGGGCCTTAGTTTTATCATCTTTTGCAGTCTATCTTTGTAAGGGTGTCTACAAATAATTGTCCAACAAGCAAGTTCATCATTTGCATCTATTTGCAATCTAATTTTTTTTAATGTTTGTGCATTGTTTTTCTTGAGGTTCCCATCACTTTTTCTATTTGTTGTGTCAAACAGTCTTTTACATTGGTAGATGAAACACCTGTTGTTTGTATTACTCTACGTGCAGCACTGACATATTTTCTTCTATACTTTCCAAAATAATTTAAGGCATCTGTTATATTTTCCAAGACTTTCTATTTCACCTTTCTATCCTTTGTCATTTTTTGAATACTCAATAATGATGTAGCTTCTTTTAACTTTTTCGACCTTGTTAGACCTTTCAAAATTTGAGCTTGTGTTGCTATTGATTCATCTTTGAAATATTTATCCTAAATCTGTTCAACACGATATTGTATATAATGGTTAGGTTTTTTGTCCCCAAATTTGTCAGTATCAACATTTTCTAATATTTCATCATCAATGTTGATATCACCTGCATAAATTTCAATATAGTTTAAAAACATAAACTGAATCTATTAAATTTAAAAACACTTGAAATTAACATACATAAAAATTTCAAATAGACGTTGTATAAAAAATATACATTTATTTAAATTAGATTTATTAGAAAACTAAACATGCAATCATAAATTAAACACAATCTACAAGTGTTGAAATCTTGTATCTCTCTCTCTCTCTCACACACACACACCTGTAGGTGGTTGGACTTATGTTTCATGTTCGGCTTCAACGACTTCATCAATGTTTTTTTTTACAGAAACGGTTATAGATTATATTAATGGGGTGGACTAGCCACAGATCAAAATACAAAATGTCCTCGAATTTCTTCAGGCCTGTCTTTCTGAACCATTCTACTTCTAAAATTGTAGACTTGTGAGTTGAACTAGTTCCTGTACGTATTCTAAAGGAGCTGGATTAAGATTAATTGCCGAATCTCCAATCACTGTTTCAGCATAAGTCTCAGCACTGTTTCAGCGTATGACTCAGCACTGTTTCGACAATTGTTACAGCGGTGTTTCAACATATGGTCCAACACTGTTTCAGCATATGTTCCAGCACTGAGATTCGGCATATGATGCAACATTGTTTCAGCATAAGTTCCAGTGCTGTTTTAGCATAATTTCCGGCACTGTGTTTCAGCATCTGTTCCAACATTGTGTTTCAGCATATGTAACAACACTGTGTTTCAGTATCTGTTCTAGCACTGTGTTTCAACATATGTAACAACACTGTGTTTCAGCTGTTACAACACTGTGTTTCAGCATAAGATCCAGCTCTGTTTCAGCAAAAGTTCCAGCACTGTGTTTCAGCATCTGTTCCAGCACTGAGTTTCAGCATCTGTTCCAACACTGTGTTTCAGCATCTGTTCCAGCACTGTGTTTCAGCATAAGTTACAACACTGTGTTTCAGCATATGAAACAACACTGTTTCAGCAAATGTTAGTTCTCTCCTGCACTTTGGATTCCTTTCTAGCAAAATTCAGACATCTGCATTTTCTGACAGGAGCTCTCCAGACGGTTCCTTCTCCCCAAACTCTAAGGGATTGGTTCATGATTTTCAACTCCATTCACGTTGATGACTCCCTTGCCCAGAGAGGTGCCTCTGTTCGCTTCTTGGTCTGCCAGCTGATTAAGATGCCTGAGGACGTGGTAGAACTTCACCTCTTCGAAATCTTTCATCTGGACTAGAACCTTCTTATAATAGTGATCCAAGCCCACGTTTTTGGGAGCCTTCCTCTGATTGAGAGCATGGATAAATATTCTAGAGTCCCCTATGATAGCCAGATTCGTAATTGATAACCTTCTGGCCTAGGCAAGCCCCTTCCAGATTGCTAAAATTTCAGCTGTATTATTGGTGTTTAGACCCAGCCCCCAGGAAAAGTTGAGCACAATTTTCCTTGAGGTGTCAAGTAGGACCCCTCCACTTCCAGCGGGACCAGGATTCCCTTTCGAAGCCCCATCCACCTGTAGGATATGATTCTCCAAAGAGGATCTCCACTTTAAGAACTCTTGTTCCTCCAGCCTAATTTCCCAAGGGGAATAGTGTTTGGAAATTTGCTTGGTTCTGGCCAGGAGGGAGGGATCAAGCTCATGGAACCAAACATACTCAACTTTTTTCGGGGTTACTTCATTGGTGAGAGTAGTATTTGAGGCTACCATATCTCCCAAAATCGCTTTCACTTTGATTGCAGTTTGGGCCGGCGTCCCTGCTATATCCCTGAAGATCCTGCTGTTTCGCTCCAGCCACAGTTTCCAGGTGACTACTTTCGGCACCCACATCCAACAATGCTTTAGCAGATTCATTTTGGTAAAAGAGAAGGGAGCCAAATCGACCCAAGAGGTAAAGAGAGAGGTGACTGAAGAAGGGATCCAAATTGACCCAGGAGGTAAAGAGAGAGGTGACTGAAGAAGGGAGGGACACATTCAAATGGCCAAGAGTGAGAAGCCAAAGATCCCGAGCAAAGGGGCAGAGGAGAAAGAGGTGGATAGAGGTTTCCACATGACAAGCACAGAGAGGGCATCGAGAGGGCCCTTCCCAACCTCTTTTTGAGAGGTTTTCCCAAGAAAGAATACTGTTGTGTAGAAGGGACCAGCAGAAAAGATCTAGTTTGGGAAGGGAGGGATGCAGCCAGAGATTTCTCCACACTGAGGGATCAGGGGCTACCCAAGGGATTGCTTGCAGGGCTGCATAGCCAGTTGCAGCTGAGCAACTGCCAGATGAAGAGCCCCAACCTCTTTTGTCCTTCATCCTGGCCGAGGAGGGGGAGCACCCTTGAAGGGCATCTAGGAGGGTTCGAGCTTCAGTTTCTAAATGCTGCGGATAGTCCCCCAAATCCCACTTAATCCAAGAGCCGCCCTGGTTCCACGCTGACAGGTCCCACAGGGTGACTTTGCTATTGGAATGGAGCCAACTCTTGATGTTTTCCATCCCTTCCAGAAAACTTAAAGGGGTTTGTCCTAGAATAGAGTCTTCCCAAAACTTGATTTTTCTGCCATTCCCAGGGATCTAGTAAAGCTTTGAGGTAATCAAGTCAAGAGCCTTAAGGCAGAGAGAAAGGATGGGAGAGAATTTTCTAGTCAAGGGGGGGCGCTCAAGGCACCTTTCTTTGTGTCCACAGAAATATTTAATCCTTAGAGCTTTGGAGCTCCAAGTGGTTTTACCTCTTATCGTCTTCCAGAGTATCTTACCTCCCATGGCTAGATTCTGAGTGGCCACATCTCTTATTTGCAGCCCACCTTCCATCCTGGGGGCTTTTACCTTATCTCAGATGACAAGGTGCATTTTTTTCCCCTCATTCCTTCCCCCTTCCCAAAGAAATTTTCTCAAGAAGCTGTCTAAGTCTCTCACAAATCCTCTCGAGGCAAGGAGAATGGAGGTCTGGTAGACAGGAAGAGAGGTGAGAACAGAATTTATGAGGATTAATTTCCCTGCTTTGTTCAGCCAGGTTGCTCCCCAGGACAAGATCCTGGCTTTCATCTTATCCAACAGAGGCAGCCACAGGTTATTTCTGGGGGCTGCTTTGACTAGCGGGATTCCTAAATATTTAATGTACTCCCACGTTGAAGTTCCTTCCATTTCCAGCACCCTGGAAATACCAATCATTTCTATAGGAGAGCAGTTCCAGCCATAAATTTTGCTCTTTCTCAAACTTATTTCGCTGCCTGAAATTTCAGTGTAGTCATCCAGTTCTTTCTTGAGTGCTCTTGCAGTGGACAGGTTGGCTTGGCCCAGAAGGAGCGTATCATCGGCAAATTGAACATGATTAATTCTCTCAACTCTAGGAGAGATTGAGAGGCCAATTAAGGTGCGTTGCTGCATGCTCTTATTCAGCTGAAAACTTAGCACAAAAGCTTGAATGGCATAGAGCAGGGGGGACAGGGGGCAACCCTGTCTAAGTCCCCTTGAGGCTTGTAAAAAATCGGTCGGTCTACCATTGAACAGGGGGGCGATCCACGGCCCCGCTATACAGGCCCTAATCCAGAGAACC
>JASDQU010738643.1:74789-117537 GCA_032191745.1 Picea mariana
ACACCGCATGGACAACTGCTATAATACAAAGGAGGGACAACTGCTATATAAAACAAAGGGTCAGGATTTCGATTTGCTTTAACCGAAATCCAATGACCAATTTCATTTTCCGTTGAAACTCAGCCTGAGATCCTCTGAAATTGCAGATGTTGATGGTACATATGGACAGCGATTTCGAAAATCGTATTGCATTTTAGGAATGCTATTTATGTAATCCTAATATGTTTTTTTAACAGATAATTTGGGATTTAAAGATTGAAGATTTTTTCCAGAGGATATTTATCCTAAATTTTGTTAGAAATTATTGGATTAGTAGATTGAAGTGATTATTTCTGTAGAATCCTAATATTTTGGGAGTTTTTTATCATGCTAAATTTATTTATGCATTCAAAAATAAATTCTAAACAATAAAAATAGTGATTCTTGTAAATTTATATAGCCTGGCTAAAAAAATCATTTCTTAGAACAGCTAGCCAACCCCAAAAAATAATATTTATGGAAACATCAATGATATTTTTTTGAGTGGAAAACCTATCAGTTCTCAATCGTTACTCTGGATAGTCATTACTCTAGGCTAATGTAGATTGACTCACCTTTCTTCGAGCTCATCAGTTCTTAATGATGTAGATTGACTCATCACCTTTCTTCGACTCATCAATTCTTAATGGGTATTGGGACAGTGGTTACTATCAGGGAAGGAAAACCATGTCACTTTGAATAATCTGATGGTGGTCTTTAAGGTGGTAAATTTTCACTCTTAACAAATGCCTCTGGATCTTGATCTTGAGCAGTTAACCTATTTCCTTATATCAAAGGGACGAAGACTAAAGCAAAAATAGTTTTAGGTCATACTATAAAATACCTATAATAATATATTCACATAGCTAAACATTTTAGATAATTATTTCATTTTTCTTTTTCCTAAAATGATCAGAAGGTGGCCTTTCTGATTTTTAAAAATGGTTTTTCTTCTTTTCCCTATTTTATTTTGTATTGTAAATGACAATTGTGCACATATGTTGAATATAAGTTTTGTTAAAGGGTGCCAATCAATTTCCCAACAAGAAATGTGGGCTGTTTTCAGATCCCAACATTCAGCCTTCAATTGAGACAAACCATCTAAACATAAATGTTTAGTTAAAGGCTTATTCATTATATATTACTGTTATAAGTCATATAAGCTGATAGATGTCCAAAGTTGAAGGATTGAAAGGATTTACATATTGGCCGTTGTAATTCTCCCTTATGAAAAATTTTACACTTAAATACATTTACTATGTTAATTCTTGTGTGATTGCATTTGTCTGTGTATATTGTTTACTTGTTGCTAATTAAATCTGTGTGATAAAAGCTTCAACTGTATAACAAGTTTTTAAACTTCACTACAAATCTAAGTACAAAAGCTTTACCCAAATAGATGTAAAAAATAAATGACAACTTTTCTATCTCACAGAGCAGTATATATTTCCAATTTTTTTAACTAAATTTTTACCATATATACGGATTGAACAACCTCGATAACTCTGATTACCCCGTGGCTATGCGTTCTAAAGATCTGATATGTAAAACTTCATCGAAACGATGGACCTTTACCCTACATTCTTAAATAAACTCCTGCCAGTGGGAGCACAGCAGATGCTGGATTCTCAATGGCTACCATCTCCTACACGGTCTTTCTCTCATGAGTACAGACAGTCCCAAACTGGCGAGGGCACCCGTGCGCCTTATTACTTGTCGTGCACTCTTCCATAACGTTCTACGTCTACGTCCTGCAAAGAAGTAGACCTGAGACGATCAACATCAAAGGGAGAAAATTTGAACAGAGACCAGGAAATAGCAGAAGATGGGACCTAAATATGTCCTCACTGATCATATTTCTGCCATTTTTCAGAAAAACTGGCGTTCTCTGCCATCGTACAACCAATCGTCCATCTCTGCATCTAAAGATTTCGTTCACATGTGGATTAAGACCCAAATCAGAAAAAAGCTGGTGCGTGTGTCTGAATTCCGGTGCTTTTTCCTTTTAGTTGGATGCCATACATGGATTTTCATCGTTACTGTTTTTTATGGTGATAACTGGGGCATGCAAGGTTGTGTGTTGCAGAGTGATTCTAGACATTCTCAGATCTGACAAAGAAAGCGCGTATATCTTATGCGACGAGAAGAAACCTGTCGCACATCTATCATATCGTCCCACAGGATTATCATGGAGATGATTTATCACGTAAGAGATCTTAATCAAATACTGGCGTTGGTTGGCCAAGAGAGGTGGAGTAAGAAATTGTTCAATCAAATTTGTTTTTTCAATAGAAAAATTTCACAAAAATTATATTAAATAATTTTTTAAAACATCCTTGAGAATATAAATGGCTGACCAGGCCTACACACTCTTGAGTCTGTTCAAAAACTTTCCTCAACGACTAGGAGAAGAGCAACCTTGACTATTCTTTCCTTCAGAGGAAATGAGAAATAAACCTCTCACATTGCAAGTATTCCATCAAGATAAAGTGCATAAATTAATACAAAATCCTAGATCCCTTGCCAAAAAGAAAAATCAATCCCTGATATAATGGGACGGATGGAATCTAGTGAATTAAAATATGTCCTCAAAGCTTTGAGTAAGCTCTTCTTTCTCTCCGTCCCAAGTGAAATATGTCAACTTATATTTTACTCTGGATAGAGCTTGCTTTGACATTTGATTGGTCACTTTATTTGTTTCTCTAAAAATATGATGAAAATGAATATATTGAAAGGTGGGAATCATATCCTTTGATCGGTGTTTTCATGTTTCAATATTGATTGCTTGAAGTTTTCTTTTCTGTTCAACTAGTCTATTATAACCTTCGAATCTCCCATTACTTGAACAACAGCTTGGCGAGTACCCCATGCTCCTAACAATTCCGCTTTTGTGTTTGATCCCTCGCCACAATTTAAAAAACAACGATAGACTGTAGAATTTGTGCAAATTATAGTACCTCCCGCGCCACAGTTAACACCTCCAGCGACCGCAGCTCCATCGAAATAAGCTACAGAGTAGCCAACTTTTATCAGGATAGGTTTCTGTCTAAGGGTAGGAGAGACCCGAGCTGGAGTATTGAACTTTAGCACTCCAAGAAACTTAGAGAAGACAGCCCAGGCCGAGGGCGAATGACCTTAAAAAATAGTTTTATTGCAAATCAAAATCGGAACGCGCTTGGGAGCTTGTCTATTCAATAACCAGTTGTTCATGCATTCAGTCAAGGAGGTACCGGTCCACTAAAAATTGAAATTTAACGCATGTGCACATTTTTCCCACACAAACTTGGTGAATACACAGTCGATGAAAACGTGATTTAAATCTTCCACCATCTGACAACATAGACAGCAGAAGCCTGGCCCCATCCATCCTTTCCTCTGCAATTGATCCCACATTAATATTTTATTTTGCAAAGCAAGCCAGAAAAATAGTATAATCTTTAGAAGTAAAGGTCATTTCCAGAAGTTTTTTTTCCAACCGCTCCACGCCAGAATCTCTTTCAATGAAAAGATCGCTTCATAGGTGTTTTTGACAGTTAGTTCACCTTTGTTATCAACACACGACCAAATAAGAGTGTCTGTTCATTTGCCTGAAGAGCTACGCCGATGCCTTTCACATCCCTAGTATAATTGTCCCAATCATCTGATAGTAACCCTGTTAGACCCAGGTCTGTGCTACTCATCCACAACTCTGTTGTCGTGATCGGGTTCCTAGCCACCACTGCATTTGCAAGTACAAAGATCTGTTTTTTATTTAACTGGTTTATTGTCTCATTTAAGAGGAAGGAATTTTCACCCAAACCAAGAATCATGTCCCTCCCTACTAAAATCAGTGATCCCGCTCCTAATCTCTAGCTAATCCAATGGAGAATAATAGGAATGGTGCGCACCAGGCCAGACCAAATCCTTGAAGCAGATTTAGTAACATGAGAAGGCTTCCTAAGCCAGTTGATGAGAGAAGTATTCTGCAAATATTTGCTCATCACTACTCGATGCCAGACACTATCATGGTTCAATAATCTCTACATTGTATTAGTGTTTAAGGCTTTATTGAAAATTTGGAGATTTCCAAAACCCCAGCCCCCCCAACTTTTTCGGTGTGGATAAGGTTTCCCACCTGCATAAATGATAGTGTTGGGATTCAGAATGACCATTCCACATAAAATGGAACATCACTTTCCTAATTCTACTCAATACTGAAAGAGGCAGAGCTTCCATTGACATCCAGAATACAGGCTGGGCTTCTAAAACAACTTTAACCAAAATGTATCTTCCACCCATTGACAGGGAGCAATTACACCAAAATAGTTATAACACTAAATTTGTTAGAAATAGTTGTAACCCTAGATTTGATTTGAGTGATTAAGTTTATATTAGAAATAGTTGTAACCCTAAATTTGTTAGAAATAGTTATAATCCTAGATTTAATTTAAGTGATTAAGTCTATATTATATAATTCTAGTTTTTATTTATGTATTAAAAAATGTAATTTAAATAATAGAAATTTGAGATTTCATCCAAATTAACTTATATATTTTGATTTAAAAAAAAAAAATGAATTTTTTACATTTATAAACAATAAAATTTAAATAATTTAAATAATAAAATTTTTAATTATAAAATTCTTTTAAATCATAATAATAAACATGAAATTATGAAATTTACATACTTTAGATTTTACTTTGGTATAGTTCAAGAACAACTCATATGGAGTTATCATGTTATGTTATCTTTGATATCTAAGAGTTGCTTGTAAATTGACTAACATTGTAGGTAGGTGTAGTTATCATGTTATCTTTGATATCTAAGATTTGTTTATAAATTGAATAGCATTGTAGGTGTTGAAGATATTCAATTATGCTTATCCTAGAATGGGTTGACTAAGTATTTTGATTTTATTGGTTGTTGGAGTTAATTTATCTTCAATATGTTACTATGTTGATAGAATTCACTATTGACATAATGTTGGCTATGTTGATAGAATTCACTATTGATATAATGATGGTGTTGATTGTTGATGGCGTTAATTTTGACATAATGATGATATTGATGGAGTTAATTTTCATTGGTTATGGTTATGTTTACTACTTTGAATACTAAAGGTGTTAAGTATGTTGTTTGTTGACTCATGTTTAATTTAATGTTAAAGGTACTAACTACAATTATTTGATGAATATGTTTGTGTTGAATATTAAAGGTGACTCATGTTTATTTATGTTAAAGGTATTGACTACAATTATTTGATGAATATGTTTGTGTTGAATACTAAAGGTGATTCATGTTTATTTATGTTAAAGGTGACTCATGTTTATTTATGTTAAAGGTATTGACTACAATTATTTATTTGATGAATATGTTTGTGTAGCATGTTAGAGTTCACTTATATTATGATATTGAACTAAGGCATTCACTTATTGATGAAAGTATTGATTTAAGTTGATTTACATTAAATATTTTAATTTATTTTTACTACATTGTTGTAACAAACTTAATTATTTAATTAAGCTTAAAAACAACATTATTACTTGGAATTTATAGGTAATTATAGTTTTGCAACAAAATTAGCACATACAAACAAAATTCTAATAATACATGGATTATAACAATTGGTGCATAGAAATTAGAGTATCATGCATAACCAACATTCTCTTGTAAAAAGTAATTGCATTTTTTCCATGATTATGGTCTCTTCTAGGGTACCCAGAAGGTCTTCTACAATAAATCGACATGGTTGGAAATTAATTTACATAATAAATGTAGAATTTATGTCCTCTCCATTACAATAATGGGTCTAACAACCTTCAACTCTACCTATCTATATTTAAGTGGTAACCTAACACACCTGATTCCAATGCTAATTCAATCTGCCTATCCATATTTAATTGGTAGACTAGCACTCATGAGTCTAATGATAATGATATCCTAACACTCCTAAGTTCAATGCTAATTCCACACTTGTATTATCCTCAATTAACTCATAATATTTTAACACAATAAAGCCAGAATGATTAATCTTCAACAATTAAACAAACAATAGTAGATAAATTACTTTTAATAGATGCACTTAGGTAATAGATTCACAGGAGTGTTTTGTAAGTTTTAAACTTGTGAAGTAAAGTAATGCATACAGATTCTTAAGCAAAACAGAAAATAATCAATGGCTTATACACATAGTACATAGAGATTTACGCTGGAAATCCTTAACCGGGAGAAAACCAACTTTCCTTGGTGTCGCACCTTTCAACTCTTCATTGTATTAATTTCACCATTCACCATACAATATATATAATGTTTTAGGTATTCTGTAGCTACCAAAACCCTAATCCCTTAATCCAAGATTAATTTAGAAAACCACTAAAAATAGCAAAATCCACTAAAATAGAAAAACTTGCAGTTGTCGAATTTGACATGCCCACACACACACATGCAAAGAATATAACACATACCCAACATCCTCCCACTTGTTGTTTTCTTTTCATACAGGAGTTCACAAGATTACATAGTCAACAATCTAGGGCAGCAATGCCCATTGTTACTCTACACCAAGAGAACTTCTCTGTGCTCACAGACTTTGTCAATGAATCTGCAACATTCTTCAAAGTGTCAACCTTTTCCAACAACACCTTATTTTCTTCAACCATGTCTCTCACAAAGTGATATTGAACATCAATATGCTTTGTCTTTGAATGATAAGTAGGGTTCTTTTCCAGGAAGATTGCACTCTAACTGTCACACTCTAATCTCACTGCTTTTTGTACCAACCCAATACCTGAACACAATCTATGTAACCATACTGCTTTCTTGATTTCATTAGTGGCTTCCATGTATTCAGCTTCTGTAGTTGAGAGTGCCACTACAATCTATCTTTTTTTCATCCAACTGATTGCTCCTCCAAATAGGTTAAACACATATCCACTTGTGGATCTTTTGCGATCTAGATCTCCATCCTAGTCTGCATCAACAAATCCATGTATGTCCACCACTCCGTCTAATCCTAGTCTTCCTTGGTAGCATAATCCATAATTGACAGTGCCACACAAATACCTGAAGACCCTCTTTATTGTTGTCCAATGCTCCTTCCATGGTTTTGACATATACCTTCTCAAAACTCCCACTGCATGTGCAATGTCCAGTCCAATACAAACCATTGCATACATCAAATTTCCAACTGTACTGGCATATGAAACATGGGACATGTCCTCTTCTTCTTCTTGTGTCTTGGGACACTAATATGTAGATAACATTACAGATATAGGAATAGGAACTTTGACCGATTTACTTCCATGCATATTAAACCTCTGCAATATCGTCTCAACATAATTTCTTTGATTCAACCAAAGTTTCTTGTTTGCACGGTCTCTTTTAATCTTCATTCTCAGAATGAAGTTAGCAGCACCAATATCCTTCATGTCAAATTTGGAGGATAGTTGTGATTTCACCTCCTTGATAACATCCATGTTATTTCCTACCAACAACATGTCATCAACATAAAACACCACATAAATGAAGTGATTACCAACATGCTTGGAATATACATAGTGATCAACCCTTTTTCTCACAAATCCCAATCCAAGGATGTATGTGTCAAACTTTTGGTACCACATCCTAGGTGATTTCTTCAAACCATATAGTGACTTCTTTAGCTTATAGACCAACTCTTTCTTTCCCTTCACTACAAAGACTTATGGCTACTTCATGTAAATTTCTTCTTTCAGATCCCCATGTAGGAATGTTGTCTTCACATCCATCTGTTCCACTTCAATATCAAAAGAAGAAGCAATAGATAAAAGAAATCTAATATAAGTTAACTTGGCAACATGAGAAAAAATCTCACCAAAGTCAATTCCCTCTACTTGGGAATAACCCTTTGCTACTAACTTATCTTTGTATTTCTCCACTTTTCCTTCTGCATTAAACTTCTTCTTAAACAACCATTTTCTACCAACATATTTTCTTCCAGCTGGAAACTCAACTATATCACATGCCTCATTCTTATCCAAGGCATCCATTTATGTAACCATGGCCTTCTTCCAGAGTTTACTATCCTCTGAATTCACTGCTTCCCTGACAGTTCTGGGATCATCATCAATAATAGATAAAGAAAAATTAGAACGAAAATTAGGTGGACTATACCTTTCTAGTTTCCTTCTTTCCCTCACTGATCTCCTCAATAATAGGGTATGAGGTTCTTCTTCTGCTGCTTCATCTTATTAAGATGATTCATATTTTTCATCATCCAACTCAAACTCTATTTTCTCAGGTTCTTCTTGCCTTGGTAGGATTCCCTGTTTGGAAGCATCTTTTACCTCTCTAAAAACAACATCTCGACTATAAACAATCTTCTTAGTTTCTGGGTTCCAAAGCATATAGCTTTTCACACCATCTTTATAACCCATAAAGATACACTTTCAACTTTATTATCCAGCTTACTCCTATTTTCCTTTGGAACATGTACATAAGCATCACAACCAAACACTCTGAGATGTTCAAAAGAGGGTTTCTTACTAGTCCATACCTCGTGTGAATTTTTATCATCCAGCACCGATGAGGTTGATCAATTGACTAGGTAACATGTTGTACCCATTGCCTCTGCCCATAATTCTTGTCCTAACTCGGCACCACTAAGCATGCTCCTTGCTTTTTCCATTAGTGTCTTGTTCATCCTTTCTACAACTCCATTTTGTTGAGGTGTGTATGGAGTAGTCTTCTGCCTTGCTATACCACACTTCTTACAAAATTATTCGAATTCATTTCCGCAGAATTCTCCACCATTATCTGTCCTCAATACCTTTATTTTCTTCTCTGTCTGATTTTCTACCAGATCCTTAAACTCTTTAAATTTATCAAATACCTCATATTTCTTTCTAAGAAAATAAATCCATGTGTTCCTTGAGAAATCATCTATGAATGAAACATAATACACAGATTTACCTAGTGATGGAACAGGCACAGGTCCAAACACATCACTGTGTATCAACTCTAATATCCCCTTTTCTCTTGTATCACCAGATGGGAATCTTACTTGATTCTCTTTACCATATATGCAATGTTCACAGAAATAAAAATCCAGAGTGGAATTAGACATACCTTCAACCATACCTTTATCGTGTAGTGTTCGAAGGCCCTTTTCTCCAATATGCCCCAGTCTTTGATGCCACAATATGGTCTTCTTTCCAGGGAGAGTATTGGTATTGTCTTATTTATTTCTCTGCTCAGGGACAACAGAACTGTTACACCCATTAGTATAAGTGCTTCCCAACAAATTTTACAGAGTTCCACACCAAACTCCCCTCATCAACACCATTACTCCTCATACCATATTGCAAGTTCCATTTCCTAATATAGTATCCACTCCTTCATCATCCAACTTGATTACAGATATTAGTCTCCTGACTAGTTTTGGAATGTGAAGAACCCCAAGGAGAGTTCTAATCCTTCCATATTTTAGCAACAACTTAACCCTTCCACGTCCCATGATTTTGGTTGTTGAGTCATCTCCTAGGAATACATGACCACCATCATATTTTTCATATTCACAAAACCACTCCCTCTGAGGAGTCATATGATATGACACACCTGAGTCGATTAACCATACACCACAGTTTGCATGTGTACTTGTAGATGCTAGGTAAACATCACCTCCTTCTTCAGTGGAGGTTTTCGCCTCTGTGGAAGAGGTATTATCAGATCCCTTTGGTTTATCAACCTTTTTAGACTTGTAATCTTTCTTATAATGCCCTCTTTTACCACACTTCCAACATTTCCTCAAAGATTTTCCTAGAGATTTAGATCTACCTGTAGATTTAGATCTCCTTCCCAAAGACTTGCCAGGATTCCTATCTTGGGTACAACCTCTTACAAATAAAGCATATGTGCTTTGACTATACATGTTTTTCTGCCTCATCTCTTCATATAACAAGGATGCAACTTAATCCTCATACTTCAATGTAGATTGAGTGGTACTACCAATTTATACAACTAGATTATCCCAAGAGTCTAGAAAAGAACATAACAAAGTAATATATTGATCTTCTTCTGCAATCGTAATACTAACAGATACCAGTTGACGTACCAGAGTATTAAAGAAATTTAGATGTTCTGTCACAGAATCTCCATCTTCCATCCTAAGATAATACAACTTCTTTCGAAGAAACAACTTGTTTACCAGGGACTTTGATTGATACAAATTCCCTAACTTATCCCATAGTTCCTTGGCTGTAGATTCTCCCGAGACATTCAACAACACTGAATCTGCCAGGTAGAGTCGAATAGTACTCCTTTCTCTTCTTTCCAACTTCTCCCAATCTTCCTTGGACATACTAGTAGGTGGTGTACTAGTAGTTTGTGTACTAGTAGGTTGTGTACCAGTAGACTGTGTGCCAGTAGACTGCGTACTAGTAGGCTATGTACCAGGATCCACAATGATCCATTGTTCTTTGTCTACAAGAAGGTCCTCCATCTTGAGCTTCCATAGCTCAAAGTTTTTTTCGTTGAACTTCTCTATCTCAATTCTAGAAGAACTCTCCATTCCTCTTTATACACTCGAATCACCACTGCAAAAGATCCCACTAAACCTAGATTTATCACAGACCCAAGATAAACTTGATCTATCAAGACCGAGCCAAAACCTCAGCAACAAAGGTGTCCCCTTGAAGCCAAAAATGAGCTCTGATACCACATTTAATTTTTAAACATGTGAAGTAAAGAAATGCATATAGATTCTTAAGAAAAAAATAAATTAATCAATGGCTCATACACATAGTACAGAGAGATTTACACTGGAAACCCTTAACTGGGAGAAAACCAACCTTTCTTAGTGCCACACCTTTCAACTCTTCATTGTATTAATTTCACCATTCACCATGCAATATATACAATGTTTTAGGTATTCCGTAACTACCAAAACCCTAATCCCTTAATCCAGGATTAATTTAGAAAACCGCTAAAAATAGAAAAATCCACTAAAATAGAAAAAAACGTAGTTGTCGATTTTGACACGCTCACACACACACATGCAAAGAATATAACACATACCCAACATGTTTTTCCTCCCATCCATGTGCACTAGCTAGAGTAAGTTCCACTCCCATGGTAGAGAATGAAACAACAAGGGTAAATTTACTAGCTATATCTTTGGTTTTTCTTAGTCAACCCAATTCTGAATTATTACAGCCAAAAGAATAATAACTCAACCCAATTTCACAATAGCCATCCTATTCACCAACCTTTATTCTCCTCTCATCCGTGCACAAAACAAGGAATGTGATCCCCTTCAGTGTTAAACAATCCCTCATTCTATCCCACTTCCCTCTAGTGCTCTAGGAAAACTCTTTGCTATAAATAGGGAAAACTCTATTGTAATTTGATTCATCTTTATTTCAATGATTACCCATGAACATAGTCATGACTTCCTCATATTTTGATTCCTACAACTCTTGCAACACCACAATAACACTATGACAGTTTAATTACATATTCAATACCAACCCTCTACAACATGTCCTCTCATAAACCAACACTACAACATACCAACATACATTGCATACCCAACATAATAATTATAGCAACATGTCTAGCCCAAGTCCCCACAAAATTACCAATAATAGAGAATAATTCAAATACAAGGCATTTTCCCCTAAAAGAATTGGAACAAATCTCTTCCTAAGGTTGCATCATGAGAACCACGCAAGCTTGGAATGAAAATACTTGAGGCACATACAACAAAGGACACAAGGTTGGGAAAGGACACTTGACATTCAATATTAAAATGTTATTTTATTTTACCAACCATATTTCTATCCTCATTATTTTGTTTCCCCCATCATGCTCCTAAGGATTTATCACCCCCAAGTGCACCTATTATTAGTTTTTTAATTATATTATTAAATAAAACATAATGAAATGGCACTATACTTACCCACTTACCATATACTTATATAATAGGCTTGTATGTTCATAGGGGGTATTACATCCCCCCCACCCTTGGAATAACATCGTCCTTGGAATTCATGTTTCCTATTAATGAAATCATGTCTTCATTCTTCTGTTGTTCCTATTAAGAAAAATAGGCTTAGTAAAGCCATTTTTATACAACAATTATTTTGTTCACATGAATTTTTCACCTACATGATGTAGGCATTTATGTTCATAACATAAAAAATAAGTATGCAATGTTAATTCAATACTTATGTATACAACTATTTATTTTCTTCACAAGGCTGCCACAAGAAAGAGTTCAACTCATTGTCTTTTCTGACACTCTCAAGTTGCCCCTTCTTGCAACAACTTGTCTTTTCAAGTTCAAGCATCCCTTTCTTTGTTAAATAGTTCCTTGTGTGATTCATCTTTCCAAGGATTTTATATGCAAGAGTAGAGCCAACATAAGATTCTATTACAATCACAATGGCCTTCTTCTTGAGTTTTCTAGCTTACAATAGTCATCATTTTCCATTACTAGTTAGATTCACCATCCTCGTATGTCATAAACATAAACATACAAACATTATGAGTCATATCTTTGTTTTTTAGCCAACTTTTGCAATAGTTATTACATCATCAAATTCAAGATAATATAGGAAGTTCCACATAATACTTAGTGTTCAATTGTGTAGGTGATAGTCCCCCTCTTCATTATGGCTTACTTTCATTGGCATATCCAAGAGATCCCTTTCTATAATCTCTATTCTTCCAACATATATTTCTTGGAGTCGATCAAAACATGACTACTTTTGCATATAAATATTTTCACTACATCCACAATAGCCTTATGAAAGGATATAGTAATTATGAACTACCAATAATTCCATCATTTCTAATGTAGTCATATTATCTACTTTATGTAACATCCCCAATTTTAATCCTCGTAAATCACAATGTAATTGTGCAACT
The DNA here is from genome assembly GCA_032191745.1 of Picea mariana. Lineage (NCBI taxonomy): Eukaryota > Viridiplantae > Streptophyta > Pinopsida > Pinales > Pinaceae > Picea > Picea mariana. The sequence goes on from JASDQU010738643.1 coordinate 87,693, forward strand.
ATTATTTAGGTTGGTGAGTCATTATGTATCTGGTCGAAGAGCTTGTATTGATCAATATAGTCGATGGTCGAGCTATGTAAATTGTATAATGAATTATTAATAAAAACAATAGTGATTGGTTTTGATATGAGACAGATGGTAATGATGGGGGGGATATGATTCCACAAGAGAGGGGGATAAAAGGGGGTCCAAGGAAAAACCCATGTCATTGCCTAAGTTAATGTTTCATTACCATCTAATCCTTCTTTGACTTTTAGACACTCAATCATTGAATTCATGTAAGAGGTTGGGTTAGGGAGTTAACTCACCTAGTTATGACAACATGGAATGAGTACAAGCAAGCATGAACAAATTGTGAGAGTTAAGAAATCCTTTTTGGGAAGAGTGAGTTTAGCAAGAAATGGAGAAGAAGGACATTCAAGTAGGAAGAGGGGACAATTTCTACATGTCGATTTGGGTTGAAAAATTTAGTTCATGGACAACAGTGTGAATTGGAACCTTGGAAGAAAGTGGGAAAGCTCGAGGGACTATGTGGCAGAGAATGGGGATACCATTCCTTGGGTTGTGCAGGTCAAAGGAAATAGAGTTGGTGGATTGGAATGGTTGTTGGAGTAGAAACCTGAAAATTGGGTTGTTAAGAGTGTGGACAGTGGACAAGAGATGTAGGCCTCCTTCTGGACTCATAGCCTCATCTCGGGGGTGACTTGCTATTTAAATAAAATCAACAATAAGCCTATGGTTGGGAGGAACATCCTCTACACATAGCCAATCAATTCTACTATTTAAAGACAAGTTTAATGTTTATTATGTTAATTTTGTTGTGTAAAATGAATATTTGAATGTTGTTTCATTTTCTTGAATGACTGCATTCATGTTTTTAAATATGTTGTTAGTTGCATGAGGAAAATTATGGGCTTGTTCCCCCCTAGTTAATTTTATATGCACAAGGCATTTTTAAAATTTGTTTTTAGTAGGAAGGTAGGTTACAATTTGGTATCAGATATTATGGTTCAACACTAGACTCATATGGGCCAAAGGCCAATGCAAATTGGGTAAATTTGTTGTTGTAGAGTTTCATCTATGAAGGATTTGGGGAATTTTTTGAAACTGAAGTGAAATCCACAAATTCCTAATAAAATTCAGGTCAAATTTGCACTGAAAATGGTTGAGGAGATGATCAATGGCATCAATCTACAAGTTGCAAAGTTAAATTTGGCCTAAAAGGTCGAATTTTGTGTTTTAATGATTATTGAGGGGTTAATAGAATCAACGGTACATATTTCATTCAACTTGGTGATCAATAGGAGAGATTCATTTTGAATCGGTTAACATTTTTAAGTGCACCAATGAAAATTCTAGAAAATTTATGAAATTTTGGAAAATTATGATTTTTGGGATTTTTGAAAATATTCGTACAAATGATGATGTGGACCATACTAGTGATATGGATTGATAGGATCCATGTTGGCAGTGCCATGGTGTCAGAAGGAGAGGGTCATGTAATAGAGTTTGATGAATCAATGACCAAGATCACATTTGATTTTGATATCGACGACCAATATTCATCCTAGATACTGAGCATTCCGAGGTTCAGTTAAATTCTATGAAGTATGGGAATTTTCCTAGATCGTCAATGAATTTTGGGGAATCGATGCCCAAGATCGCATTCAATTGGAAATCAATGATTGATATTCATCTACAAATTTGGTGAAGTATGATGAATCGATATCTAACATCACTTTGATTTTGAGATTGATGACTCATATTCATCCTGGATTTGTTTAAAAACTTCTAAGTTTTGGAGTTTGGTGAAATTATACGAACTACAATCCTTTTTTAAAATCACCAATGGTGAAAATCATCGATCATCAATGGAGCAATCAGGGGTTGGAAAATTTCTACAAAGTATGACTTTTCTGTAAATCTCCCATGAAGAAAATCATTGATCATTGCTGGAGCTATTGGAACCGCCTTTCTCAACTGGTTTAAATGTAATTCTTAAAATCAAAGGTTGGCCATTAAGTTGTCTTTTACTTCATGACCTTTATCCACTGAAAATATCAGTAGTCCTGATTTGCGAAGTGGCGATGGCTGTTGTACTCCTAAGCTATTGCCATTTAACTATTAAATGAGATTTTTCACTTTTATATACCTCGGGATATCGCGTTTCGAGAGTTACAAGTCACACGGTTTCCAAGCCCTAATCCACGAAGTCGCGAAACAACCTTGAAAGCTTACCCAGGTTAGCGCTGAGAGTAAAGTTCCTTAAACCTTAGTTAAGTGTGGTCGGGATTTCGCGTCTCGACGATCGCTCTCCTCAAAAGTCTTACCGTCATAACTCCGATAGGCGAACTTGCGAGATTTTTTTTACAAGTCAACCGGGTTAGTGTCAGGGGTAAGTCGTTTTAAACCATAGTTAAACAATGTCAGGGTTTCGCGACTCGGCATTCACTCTTCCAAGAAACTATACTTTCGTAGCCCGAGTCGCGAAATCACGATATTAATTAAACACTGATTAATTAAACACTTAATCCGGATCACGTTTTTGCTTAACTAGATCGCGTCATCGCGATCTTGGGTTTTAGGGGCTCAAAGGATTGGAGTGAAATCTCCCGATGTTGTGAACACCGAAAAGGGTGATTAAAGTTTAAAGAAAGCCCAATTAAAGAAGCTAAGCCAGATTAATCAGTGCCTTAATACAAATATTAACACACACCATCTACGGGTTAAATTTAAATGTTTTTTGCAATAACGTGTGTTACGACCCGTCAAAATTTATGGCATTTATTTGAAATGAGGTGAAGTGATAGGTAAAGATATTTTTTTTATTGCTAAATCTTTCTCTAAAAACTATTTGACCATTCTGTTCATAAGGACGCTGGAGTTTTAAATGGTCGAGATATAGAGTTCTTTATCTCAGTGTTTCAAAGTTCATTCTATCTTGCGCAAAGAAGCTTTTCTCACCAAGCTAATTTCTGTATGTATACACATTTTTACTACAGGAGAGCTAAGTCATAATCCTCTATCATGGCTCCACGAAAAGCATCCAAGGCGATTGCTGAGAATTCAGGGCAAGGCTCAGATAATGTTTCCGATACTTCACCCTGAAGTATTGATTCTGTCAGAACCCGGTCATACGTCTCTGAGGTTCTTCAGTTCGAGATGGTGAACTGTTCAGATGATTCCAATGATAATGAGAAGGATGATTTGGCCACCAACTAAAAAATCATCGTTCAAGCAGAGATGCATAAGATAGCGGCCAGGCCACGACTCCTTCCTTATTATGATATGATCTGATGGGCATTAGATCATGTGGATATCCTGACTAGAACTATTATCAGCGAGCAGAAGGTGACCATTGAGACCTTCAGACTAGAACATTTGTAGGCAATGTACCAATTGTCACCCACACCAAACTTCTCACACAATGTTGAGTTTCTGGAAGGTTTTAAGCGGAAAGAATGTGAGCAATACGATAAAAATTTGTCTGATTTGATCAAGGATTGGGTATCTCACCCTGTAAAGTTCAGGGGAGATGGTAACGGAGTTTATTCAATCTCCTCCCTGGAACCGCAATTCAAATATATAGCAATGATGACCTGTCGGTTATATGGGAAGGAGGACACCACACATTTTTTTCTCCTGTGGGTGCCTCTCATTCATACAGTCGCTAAAGGCTATTCTTTCGATTGGGATAAATTGTTGTCAGACAGTTTAACCAGTCGGATTACTAAATATCGGATGCAGAGGGCGAATGGAAAGGCCGCTTCATTTTTTATGTCCACCTACATCATGGATGTTTTCTGTTTCATGACGCCTTTACCTCTAATGAGTTGGAGCTGGACTTCATCTGAGGCTGAGCCTATCCATGTCTACCAGTCCAAACTTTGGGAAGATAAAGAAACATAATTTATATATGAAATTTTCAATTGGGTAATGGTACCAATGCATATCTCCATCTTCGACAACCCACCGCCCAGGATTTCAGATAGCATTGCCACCAACTTGAGCAATGTGGCCGACTGGTACGTAGAGGCAGAATTTTCATACATCAGGGTTTTCAGAACCTCTGTTCCCCCCTATGCTCTACCATTATTCATACCGTACAAGCTGGCTTGCTGCAAAATCACTAGGCAAACTGTGATTGGTGGCATAAGCAAAGAGCTTAAAGGATTTTCGAAGAAGGTATGGCCACCCTTCCCCATTCATTTGAATACATATTCTTTATTAAATTTCGGACACGCAAAAGCCGAGACAGCGTCACTGGAGGATATTAAATTGATCCACAATGATTTCAAGAAGCATGACCCACACAGGATCGTGAGCAATCACATGGTGAGTTGTAGCCTTAAAAGGTATGAACATGAGAATTCGCCTCATGACGACATCTTCCGAGGGGCGAGATCCTATGCCAAGGTCCTAAGTCGGATTCAAACCCTGTCGCTCGAGGAAATGGTTGATTTCTTCAAATTCCAGGAACACCGGAGGATCTACCTTCCCCTAGTCTTACATGGTAAGAACCCGCCGACCGCAGATGTACAGAAAATGGAAGCCAAGGGCTCCAAAGATTCAGGACCTAACCAAGAGGAACAACAGGAAAAGAAGAAGCAAACTGGGGGCCCGAAACAAGAAGCCGAGATCCCTAATCCTCCAAGCTAGCCAGCCTCGGTTGTTACCCCAGGGAAATCATCCAAGCAGATCGGCAGCCCCATCGTTTTTGTTACTCGCCTACAGTCCACAAAGGGGATCCTAGAACCAGGATGGATTTTCGACGAAGAACTAATGCCCATAACTGTAGAATAGTTTCCTCTGAATGAATTTTTCTTCAATAAGAAGAGAAAGGCCATTGTGAGACAAGAACTTTATCAAGAAGTAGGCACGGTAGCTAAGAAATTTAAAATCCTTGCTGATGGGAGGGCCATGAAAAAAGAGGTATTTGCAACTCAGATAGCAGGAACATTGGGGGCTTTTGCTACAACCAACCAATATTCTGTCAAGTCCCTAAAAGAACAGTTGAAGCGGAAAAACCGCTTAATCAAAACTTTGGAGGATAAGATGGCTACAACAGAAGTAGCTGCCAGAGATCAAGCAAATACAAGTATAGATCTAGCTAGGGAAACCGATCAAAAGGAAATCGAGTGGCTCAAATCCGATCTCAAACAGACACAGCAGATGGCTCAGACCGACCAATCACAGATAAGCCAGCAAGGAGAATTGATAGGGCAGTTACAGGCCAAATTAAATTTTGCCGAAATCCAAATGATAGATATCGGGATATTCCAATCCCAAGCCATAGAAATCCGTAAAAGAGTGTTGGCAGCTCAACAAAATTTACTTGCTAAAGTGGAAACTATTCAAAACCACTGCCAACTCATTGATCAAGTACTGGAAAATATCTCCTTCAAAGAAAAAGAAGCTGGGGCGGCTCGCGTCATTTTCCAAGAGGCTGCTATAGCCACGATAAAAAAAGAAATGGGATGTAGTTCCAGGCTTTCCATCCCAGAGCAGACCCGAGGTAACATCTTGTTGAAGGCATGGGAGTGTAACATATCATAAGGAAGACAACAAGCTAAATAGGTAAGAAACTCTTGTGAAGAAACTTTTGGCTTTATAGATGGGATTTTGTTGGATCTCGATAGTGAAAACAACACTGAGACACTGGGCCAGATTAATATAGCCAAGCACCTGCTCAATATCAAGGAGAATGAAGAAAGAGAGTTGGCTGAAATATCACAGATAACCCAGACGGATATAATCCAAGTAGATAAATGGCTAATAAAACCAAGTGTACATTTATGTTCTATCAGCGTCGAAGACCGATAGGTAGAAGGAAAGTTGTCAAATTTAGTGAAGGATTATTACACTTTTGAGGCAAATAATCAAACAAAACCTTCCATGTTGATAGCCTAGTTGGTGGAAAGGTGCATCACTTGCACACAGCAGGCAAAGGGGTAGTTTTCAGGTACCAAATAATGACATGTGTCTACCTGTTCAATTTTTAGAACCCGAAGTTCAAAGGAAGGAAGGTGCTCCATCCGCCCGAAAGAGGACAAAGACAAAGAATTGAAATGCAAAAGTCTCCTTTTTTTTGTAAGAGAAAAAATTCCTGGAACGATTGAGATTATAGCATGTAGAAATTTGTATAAATATGACATTAGAAGAAAGAAAAGAGGCTGGACCTTTTTGGTCGATTGTAATAGAGACTCTCGCCTTTTGAAATTTAATACAAAGCAATCCGAAGACTCCTAATTCCGTCAAGACTGTGTTATGAGTTTGTTTCCTCTGTGATTTCATATTCAATTTCATTTCACATATATATATCTGATGAATGTTTTTACTGCAATTTAGTAAAACCTCTATTGTGGTGATCAGTTTTTAGTCGTCTATATCGTTTACAGTTTTTCCTCTGTATCGGCTATTAGCAGGTACAAGACCTGTGAACTCTTTAGATCTACATATTTTATGCTTCATCAGATTTCTTCTTATCTTTTTCTTCTTCTATTTATAGGGTGAGATTATCCCTTGATAGGAGCCTCGCATTATAGACAACTTAATGTTTTTATCACATTTCACACACCATTTATTTAAAAGATAACTCAGTTACAGGAAAAGGCCTTTGGTTTTCACTTTATCGTCGAAGGAAATTTTTGATCGTTGATGGATTTTTTGCAGTTCAACAAAGTTTGGTGATGTTTGGGAATCAACGGTCCATATCACATTCTTTTTGGTGATCGGTGATCGAGATTCAACTGCGAACATGGAAAATTTTAGCGAGTTGATGTTCGATATTGAATTTGATTTTGAGATCGACAACCCAAATTCATCCTAATTTTGGTTTTGGGGTTCAATGAAATCCTATGAAGAAGTGACTTTCTCGTTAATCGTCAATCATCAATGCAAAGAAAATCCTTGATCGTCGATGTAGAAAAATAATTCGATCGTAGATGGAGGGAAAGGAGGATGATGGCATGGATGAATCAGGGGATGAACATGGACATCAATAACCATGAACCAGATTTCCATGTCAGCAAAAATAGACAGTTTACCCCCAAAAAACCGTATGGAGCCAAAAAATTCTTTTGGAAATAACAAGATCTTTTCAAATCATAATTAATTAAAATTTAAGGGGTGTGTCTACAGTGACTAGGAATACAATAATTCCAATGAGGGTCACTAGTTAATTTTGCTTCGATTTGATGAAAAACACAAATTAGTGACTTTTGAAGATTTGGGTTGTGCTCAGTATTCGGGGCACAGATGAAGGTGAAAATTTTGTAAAAAAATAAAAAAGAAGGAATGCAGATATGTATTTGGGATTCTATCAAAACTCAAAAGGAGTTGGTGAGAAGATACTCAAATAGGGAAAAATCCATTACTCTTGGGTGCATTTCGAGGATTTTTGAAATCTTTGGAGGAGGAAAAGGGACCCCATATTACCAATCCATAAATTTTCATTTAGTGAAATTTTATCTATACATCAATCTAGAAAACTTTTTCTTGAGGAAGTTTTCCCCATTTTTTCTCCGTTTGGGAGATAGCCAATCTTGGCTAAAAATTCTAAGTCCGAAGAAAGTGTAGAAGTGCAAAGTTGTCAATTCCAAATTTATACAGAATTTCATTGGAACATCCATTTCCAAATATGAATCTTGATATGTTCTCACAATTGTAAATTATATCTATGTCCAATACAAAAACAAATCTGATTACTGACATATTTTCTTCCACAAGTGGCATAAAAGGGTTTCTTCTTATGAATTGGCAACTATGGTTGAAGTATCCAAGGAAAGAAAGAAATCCACATAAGTTATCAAAGTACATAGTGGAATAAAGGTACATGTTCAAAGGATTCAAGGGACATGATAATAAAGGTTATTCACTTGAGGGTGAATGTAACATTCAATTGGGAGCAGAGTGGCCTTGAGTGGCCAAATAGGGATTCACAGGGAATTACTAAATGTAGTGAAGAAAAATGCTTTAAAATTTGAACAAAGCCAATGGATAACTAGAGGTAATGGAAAGGGATGCCATACTGATAATGGTTAATATGATTCAAGCATATTGTGGTATCAAGATGATTGAATGATATAAAGTACCTCATTCCAAGGTGTTAGAAGGTTCTAACAAGGTAAGGTTGGAACATGGTTTCCTAAGTGGAGGAAGTGGCCAACGAAGCATATTGGCTAGGTATGTAGAATGGCCAAGTGGGACTGATCCATATTGGATCATTATATATTTTTTCATCTATCTAGATCCTTTTAGAGCAGAAAAAAAATTGGAGGAACCAACTTACAAGGCCATTTTAGTGGCAGGTCCCAGTTTGGAAAATTGGGGCCCGAAACCTTTGAGCGACATTTTGAGACATCAAAAAACATTTTTTGGGTTAAAAATTTCCCAACACAACATGGACCTAGTGACACTATTCGACACATTGAGATACTTCCAATCATGCAACAATTTCGTCAGTCGAAGCTTGTATGCAAAAGTTATGTCTCTCAGAAGTTGACCTACCGTGTTGACCACCATGGTATGAGAGGATGCTACATCAATCTCTTTTAATCACACATATGGGGCTCGCCATGTATGTAATTTAAAGAATATTCTATAAGGTCCAAAAACCTATCACAATTGAGGGTGGAGGAAATCAAAAACCTACCCCTAGATGGCTATTAGGCTATGCTAAATACCATACCACTAGGAGGAGAATGGGTTCCATTATTTTGCATGGTATCATGTTCCATAGCTAAGAAGAACATCTGAGAGTGGTATTATGTGAGCATAAAAGAGGAGGAGAGATTATGTAGTATCCATACATGCCACAGGTCATAGGAAACTCCTCAGAGTGTGCCTCTTTCTGTGTACTTGCATAATTTCTATACCATAGAAAAGAGAGTAGAGAAACCTCACCTTCTATATGGGTTTTCACCCATATTGGGTTTCCCAAGTCATATTGTGTGTTTATTTGTGGATGGTGTGAATGTGTTTTACTACTCTCTATTTTTTGCATTTTATCTATTTTATGCATAAAAAGAAAATCATTAACTAAATATTATGGAGATCTAAAGGAAAATCAACCTTAATAGTAAATATTCTAGTATTTCATTATATCCATTGTGATGAATTGTTCTAGTGGAATATCCATGTAATTTTATAGACCATATCGATATCAGAGCAGGTTTTCCTTTTGGTTATTTTTGGGAATTTGCATAATCTAGGAATCGACTTAAAGAGAAGTCACAGAAATCCTAGCCATGGTGGACAAGTATGTTCATAATAACCCTCGAGATCTAGTAGAAGAGATATTTGAGCAGTTGGAAGTGCAATTTACCGACATCAGTCACAATATGAACCTCCTCATGGTGGCTCTAGCAAGAAATCTCGAACCGTTTGGAGATGATGGAGGCTCTAGCTTAGAGATCATATTGGAGAGGAAATTGGGAGATCGAAAAGACTCAGGAAAGGAGTCGTGGAAACAATCCAAGAAAGAGAAACTAAGTTGATAATCCTTCACAGTCCCTATTCAACATGGAATCGAAAGTGAACATAAATCCTTACCAAGATGAGATCGATGCATTAAAACTTAATCATTGGTTGTAACAACTAGAATTTTATTTTAGCATTCACCATATAGATGAAGGGAAAAATATTTCATTTGATAGATTAAAGTTAGAGGGCCATGATTTAAACTGGTGGGAAATCCACAAAGAAACACTTAGGTTGGACGGTGATCCACTAGTAACTAGGTGGGAGGACTTCAAAAACCTAATCAAGTCCCAATTATACCTTATCGGGTATGTAGAGGACCAATGGATCTAGTGGCACTACCTCGGGAAGAGTACGCCACTAAGTTTAGAAAGATGGCCATCATGTTGGGTATCTCTCTGAAGAACCAAGATGTAATCCTCAAGTATCTGGGAGTTTACACAGTCATCTACGAAAGCATGTGATGTTCTTCAATCCAAGGAAAATGGATGATGTGTGTGTACAAACACAATACTTGGAAAACATAGGCCAAAAGAAGGGGCGACCAAGTGGTTTGAAGCAGAAAGATCATCAGGAAGCTTCCAAGGAGGGGAAGAAGAAGTGGAAAGGGGGAAATATAAAAATACAACAACCACTACACATCATTGTAAAGATACCAACAACCATTGCAATCATTGCAACATTGATGGCCATATCGAGGAAAAATGCTTGAAACTACATCTAGAGTTGAACCCGAAGAACCACAAGAAGGACATAAAGAAACAAAAGATTCTAGCTACATATTCAAGCAATCAGCTTGAAAGTAGCTCAGATGTGGATGAAAATATTGTCTACACATCTATGCAGAAGGAAGTGACTCTAAGTATCCTTCATCACCAGGAAGAAAAGGAGATGACCAAGCTCTTCCACATCAAGATTTAGGTCAAGAAGACCAAGAGAAATGCTTTGTTCAACTCTGGTTCATAGGCTAATCTCCTAGCAACAGATCTAGTCAACAAGCTTGGATTGGAGGTTCATGATAATCCTAGCCCCTATCCATTGGGTTGGGTAAATAAGGATGTAGATATAAAGGTAATGAAACAGTGTAAGATTAAATTTGTTGTAAGTGTTGATTTTATTGATGAAGTGGAATTGGATGTAGTACCCCTTGATGTATGTGGAGTAGTGTTTAGAATCACATACATGTATATGAAGGATGCAATATTCATGCGAAGAGACAAGAAGTACAAATTGATAAAGGATGGGAATTCCTACATCATTAACGCACGTAAAGGAAAGTCAAAGATCTCACTGGTAAGTGCCAACCAAGCCAAAAAGTTGATTAGTTCTAGTAAGAAATGTGTTTTTCTTTTCTCAAGAGAGAATCAACTTGATGATGAGTCAACGAGAGTGAAGGCATCTCGGGAGGGGTGTACTAAAGAGAAGAAACATCAATTGGATGAGTTTTTACATGAATACAAAGGAGTTTTCAAGGATCCTAAAGGGATACCATGCAAGAAGGATGTGGAGCACGAAATATAGCTATTTCCAGACTCCTCATTGTCGAATATTGGGTTGTATAGTCAGTCTATTATAGAATCAAATGAAGTGAAAACGAAGTTGAAGAAGTTGTTGGAGTGAGGTGTGATTCGACCGAGTACCTCACCTTGTGGTTAACCCATCATAATTTTACCCAAGAAGGATGGGAATTGGAGAATCTGTATCAATTACAGGGAATTGAACAATATCACACTGAAGAATCAGTACCCTTTTCCAAATATCGATGATTTGTTGGACCAAATGCAACATGCCAAGTACTTCACTAAGCTAGATTTGAAATCAAGATATCACCAAGTACGAGTTAAAGAAAAAGATACCTAGAATATTGTCTTCAAGACAAAGCAAGGTTTGTATGAGTGGTTGGTTATTCCATTCAGTTTATGTAATGCACTGGCTACACTTATGAGACTAATGAACTATGTTTTACACCCTTATCTAGATTCATTTATTATTGTCTATTTGGATGATATATTAGTTGATAGTGCTACCTGGGAGGAGAACATCTCACATTTTATGCAAGTGTTAGGACTCTAAATAAGCACCAATTGCTGACCAATCTCAAGTAATGTGAGTTTTCTCAGCAATATTTAGTGTATTTGGGGTATGTGGTTGGTGGAGGGGAGCTCAAGATAGATCCTGCAAAGATGGAGGCCATCATGAAATGGCTAGTTCCTTCAAATTTCATTTAATTTAGGAGTTTTTTTGGGGAAACACAATACTTGTGGAAGTTCATTGCTTCATTTTTAGTGGTATCTACACCACTCCACACATAACAAATGGTGGTAAGATTTTCCAATAGGGGAAGAATCAACAGAAGGCCTTTAATGAGATGAAAATAAAGATCAGTCAAGAACCAATGCTCACACAACCAAATTTTCACAATACTTTAAATGTGGAGACATATGCAAGTGGGTATGCCATGGGAGTAGTCTTGATGCAGGGAGGAAGGCCTTTATGCTATCATTCTAAAGCATTTCATGGGGAATTTCTCAACTACACTACCTACGACAAGGAGCTCTATGCATCGGTGCAAGCTGTCAAAAATTTGAAGAGCTATCTTATGGGAAAGAATACCATCATCCACACAGATCACCAACCACTACAGTATTTGTAGGCCTAGAGTAAGCTACAACAAACCAGACATTATAAGTGGATGGGTTTTTTAAAACAATTTCATCTAGTCATCAAGTATAAGAAGGGTAGCACAAATTATTTGGAAGAAATGATTTCAATGAAACCCACATCCAAGATTACATCTTTGGAAACTCTTATGCACATGGAGATTTTTACCCATGATGCATACAAAGAGGTTGAAACAAAAGTTGAGGACTTCAAGGACGTGTTTTTGCAGCTACAAGTCCAAATTAATATAAGATAAGGTGATGGCAAGGCTAACTATAATTTCCATAATGGTTTACTCTACAAGCTTGACAAAATTTGTGTTATTAAAGGTGAATGATCAAAACTTATTGGAGAGGCTCACACCTCCAAGGTTGTAGGACATTTTGGTGTTGGAAAGATGGTTTCCAACTTACATAGGTATGTGCATTGGCCCATAATGCAAGAATGTAGGACAATATATTAGAGGAGGTATACTTTGTTGTACCATCAATCCCAGCAACAAGAGGAAAGGTCTATGTCATCCCTTACCTATACCCACTCAACCTTGGGAAAACATTTCCATGGATTTTGTGGGAGATTTACCAACCACATGGAAGGGACATGACTATTTATTTTTGGTAGTTGACATGTTCAGCAAAATGTGAATTCTCATGCCTTGTAAAAAGACCATCAAGGGACTGGAAGAAGCAAACTTGTTCTTTGAGCAGGTCTGGGTGCACTTTGGGATACCAAGGAGCATCATCTTAGATAGGGATACCATATTTCTCAGGGCATTTTTTACTACATTGTGGGAGAAGATGGACACTAATTTGAAGAGGTCTACAACATTCCATACACAAAAATATGGGAAGACAAAAGTAGTCAAGAGGAATTTGGTGTAGCTTTTGAGGGGTTACAATCAGAAGCATCCAATGACCTAGGATGAAAATTTGATCTATATAAAACACTCTTATAACAAATCAATTCACATTTCTATTGGTAAGTCACCTTTTGAAACTTTCTTTGGGTATTTTCCATCTTCACCCTTAGATGTTGTATATGGAAAGAAAGGAGTGAGGGAGGACCTCACATGAGATGCATTAAAAGAAGAAAAAAATATTGAGAAGATTAGATAGATCCATTTTCAAGTACAAGAGACACTGAAGAAGTCACAGGAAAAGTACAAGGCTAGGCATGACCAACACAGAACAAAGATAAAATTAAGAGTGGAAGACAGAGTATGGTTACAGTTGAATAAGGAGAGGTTCCAAGGCCTTGGTAAAAAGATCAAGGCTCTGTGGTATGGTCCTTTTGAGGTATTGGAAAAGGTGGGAGATAACGCCTATAAACTTAGTCTACCCTCATACATGAGCATTTACTCAGTAGTGAATGTGAAGAATCTAAAACTCTATGAGCCTTCCATGTTGGATCAGGAGGAGGAGCATGTCCTACCTTCCATAGAGGACTTAGAACTAGATGCTCAGGTAGAGTTGGTAGAGGACACATTTTTGTAGAAGCGGTCTAGAATTAGAAGACAGGGGCAACATGACCTTTGGTAGATTGGGTTGAAAGGACAACTTCTAGGAAAAACAAATTGGTACTTCAGGGAGAAGGTAGAGGAAAATTTTTCTCACCTCATTTAATAAATATTTTGGGACCAAAAGACTCCCTAAATGGGGAGGTATGATCTAGATTGGATCATTATATTGTTTTCAATATATATTGATCCTTTCAGAGTGGAAAAAAATTGGAGGAATCAACTTGCAGGGCCATTTTAGTGGTAGGTCTCAGTTTGGAAAATTAGGGTATGGAACCTTCCATGGCCATTTTGAGGCATCAAATGACATTTTTTGGGGTTAAAACTTTCTCAATAGATTTTGGACCCCATGATGTTATTTTACACATCGATATCTTTCCAATGGTGCAAAAAATTGTGTCATTCAAAGCTTGCATGAAAAATTTATGCTTCTCGCAAGTTGAACTATCGTTTTGACCACCATGGTACGAGAGGATTCCATGTCAGTCTCCATTACTCATGCATATGTGGCTAGAAACATATATAATTTGAACAAGATTATAGAAGGTCCAAAACCCTATCACAATTGAGGGTTGATGAAGTAAAAAAAACTACCCCTAAATGGCTATCAGGCTATTTTAAATACTGAGTCACTAGGAGGAGAAGGGGTTCCATTATTTTGAATGGTATCTTGTTCCATAGATGAGTAGAACATCCGAGAGTGATATTTTGTGAGCATAACAGAGGAGGAAATATTTTGTAGCAGCCATACAGGCCACAATTCAAATGCAACTCCTCGAAGAGTTCTGGTTTCTTTATACTTGCATCATTTCTATACCAAAGAAAAGAGAGCAGGGAAACCTCACCTTCTAGTTGGGTTTTCTCATGTATTGGGTTTCCCAGGTCGTATCTTGTGTTTATTTTTGGATAGTGTGAATGTTTTTTACTATTCTCTATTTTCTGCATTTTATCTATTTCATGTATAAGCAGAAAATCAATAACTAAATATTCTGGAGAACCAAAGGAAAATTAACCTTAATAGTAAAGATTTAAGTATTTTGTTAGATCTGTTGTGACAAACTATTCCAGTGGAATATCCATAGTAGTTTATAGATCAGGGACTTGACTAGAAAATGTTCATATTAAGGATCAATCATGCGTAGATTAGTAGAATGACAATGCATAAGACTGTAGGAATCTAGAAGGATTCAAGGATAGATACGTGGAGCACAAGAAGTTGAAACATATATGAATTGGAGTGCATACTAGAAGTGATGCATGATACATACAATGAAGCTAGAATGCATGTGCATGAGTAGGCATGATGAGATTAAATTCTTGGTGCATTTTGATGTACATTTGTGCATATGGACATGCTTGGACATACATGTGGCATGCTTGTGTACTAAGGGTAGTCTACTATTGTGTATGAGATACAATTGTTTTGATTAAAAATTGCTATTGATGGACTATATATACAGGAAAAATGCTTATAGCATAGTTGAAGAAGTTGATGGTGTTGGCACTTCATATGAAAGCCATCCATATGAAGACAAATGAGGATGGGAAAATGTTGATCAATAGGTTGGTGAAGAGATCCAATGAGCTTATATTAAATACTAGGTGATCAAGTAGCATCAAGTAATTTGATAACAACCATGCAGGTATTCATTTGGTTTCTTACGATGCATAAATGTTGAAGGGAATTGAGGTAATAATTCCCTCAATTAAATTTCAATATTTGAATTGATTTGTAAAGAAAGAGGGCCTTGAATGTACACATGTTGTTGATGCTTGAATGCATTTATGTAAAACTTAATTTCATATTGTGTTGTGTTGGTTATGAGGTCATAACTAGATCAAGCCAAGAGACATACTCATGTTGTAGTAATGAATTCCAATAGAGATAGCCATGTGTGAGGTTGGATATGGAAGGGTTATAACACCATATAAGTGATTAATGGTCTTCCTACTTATAATCAATGTTTGTACTACAACCTCTTTTTCGACACTAAAGAGAACTAAGGGATTATGTTCCTATTGTTGTGTATGGGTCGAAGAGGAAGGTATCAAAATAGTCGAGAAAGTAAACGGGGAGATTTTGGATGCCATGTGTTGGAAATAATGTTGTCATTGATGTCATTTTTGAAGATAGGGGGCGTTTCCTCTGCCGCCTATTTCCTTAGCAAAGAGAATTGATGGAACATGCATTTTGTAGTTGGAACAAACATCAAATTAATTGCCCATGCATAGAATCACATTTTGCAATTGGAACAAGCATTGTTAAGCTTTGGATTAATCGCCCATGCACAGTCTCTTTTAGGGAATCAATCGTGTGATAAATACTTGTAGTTCAGAGTCATTTGCAAGAGTCAACAACTTCAATTTATCCCACATCCATAAGAAAAATTGATTTCAATTTATTTATATTGAAAAGGTGCTATCACATAGTTTGAATGTGAATGGAAGAGTTATAGAACCTTGCACAAGGTGTTATATTTTAAGTTGTGGGGCCCAACATACCAGAGATCGGAACATCGAAGTGAATGCACGATGAAAATGTCTCCAAGTGACCCAGTGGCCTGGTGCCCTAGTGGAAAGTGCATACAAAACCGAAGTGAGTGAATGATGAAAAGGTTTCTAGGTGGGATAGTGTCTTGGTGGCTCAGTTCCCTGGTGGGATGATGTCTTGGTGGCCTAGTTAAATTATGTTCCCATGACAAAATGTGAGCCACATAACATTGTGGTTAAATCCTAGTCGTTGATCATTGAAGATCAATGGATAATATTGAAACCTTAAGCATATCAGATATCGGAAGAACATAGAATCCACACATTGTTGAAAGTATCGGGGGGGCGATAGGTCGGTGAGGCTGGTGGGTTGGTGGCCCGGTGAGCCCGGTAGGCCAGTGTCCCAGTGAGCCTGATGGGATGGTGACCCAGTGGTCCCAGAGGCCAAGTGGTTTACTGGACCAAAGTAACAATATGAAAGTATAGTGTTAAATTCTTGGGGGCCCGGTGATCCCAGTGACCCAATGTTCCCGGTGGTCGGGACACAAAATGTAGAGAAGTATTTAGGCAGCTTGATGGCTGATTAAACATTATTTATAGGAAGAATTGTGAACCTGGTGGGCATTCTAAGGGCTTAAGGGCCTAGTAGTCCCAATATACCTAAGGGCCTAGTATACTTTGTGGGTGGTCTAATCCTGATCGTCGATCAGAGGGATCAAACACTTAGATCAAAGGACTCGACCGCAAGTGAAGTTTTAAAGTGTGGTGTTAAAGCCTCGCGAGCCTAGTGGGTTGGTGACCCAGTGATCCTGGTTCCTGATGGCCCAGTATACCAGATTACTAGATCATTGTAGAGTTAAATACCTGAGGGGGTCAATAGAATGGTATCCTGGTGGCCCAGTTAATCCGATTGACTGGTGAAAAGGACCATTCGACCGCACAGATCGACGATCGAGATATAATCAAGGAAAAATTTGATGGTTGTTGAGTGTTGAGGTATGTGCAGTGTGTTTCAAGAGCTCCAATGGCCTAGTTAACCTGGTGGATTGTGAAATGATCACGTGATAAACAAGGAGGAGATTAAGACTGGTTTCGAAGGATTTTTATAACCGCATTTAATGGAGAGTCAAGCAATATGGAGCCAACTAGTGTGAGCATGATTTTTAGCATAAGAACAATGGATTAGGTGCATGGGATCCGTGTATAAATAATTATGTTTGAATACATTTTTTTAGTGAGAGAGCGAGATGAAGAGTGTGGGAGTTGTGGATGAAATGGGGTGAAGTGTAAGTGGTGTGAGGCTATGAAATTGCATGAGAACCAAGGGGAATGAATGAAAAAGGTATGTGACAAGGTTTGACCTTGAAAGTTTCCTAAGGTGGCTTTGGTTTATGTGTGAACTACTAAGTGAACACAATATAGAGTGGAGGTGTATGAAGTGTGCAATTTGTTCATGAATAAAGGAGAGTTTTATGCCAATTATAGCAAAGACATCTAGAAACATGTGAAATAAAAGATTTTTGCCGGAGGAAGTTTGAAGAGATTATTTTGTATTGTTGATAGTTTAAGAAGAATTTAATCCAAACAGACAAAGGAGGATATTGGTGTCTCTAGTAGGTTGGTTCCTACACCTTACTCAATTGGTGCTCAGTTGAGGAGTTTGGTGTATCCTGGGGATTGGTTCCTACATATATTGTAATAGTAGGTTAGTTCCTACAGGTGTTGTCGAGTTGGTGCTCAACTGAGAATATTGGTTTCTTCTGTGGGTTGGTGCCTACAAATATTGTAACAATAAGTTGGTTCCTACATGATTTTATAAAAATATTTTTTGTGGTTTTCTCCCATTTGGGTTTCCATGTTAAATCTTTGTGTATTGTACACTGTATATTTGTATATATTTGTTGATTATGGTTGGTAAAGTAATGAAATGATAAGTTTAGTACAGTAAAAAAAAATTAAAACCAATCTTATACTGATTCACTCCCCCTCTCAATAGAATTAAGTATTCCAACACCATGTTGAGGCATCAGCTAGAACTTCCAACTCACATGGTGAAATACATGGCATAGATATGTGGTATTTTGGAGTCCATGTAAGGATGCAATGTGTAGATGTGGCCACGGGCATTGGCCCATTGGTTTATTTATTGGTAATGTTTAATTGCATTATGAAAATCTTGGTTGATAATAATGCATATGTGAGGAATGACAGTTTCATTCCATTTAATTTTATTAACAGACATAAGTGATTGAATTGTTAGTATGTAGAATTCTAAGATCACTTTGTGGGATATTGTAAATGAGAAACAAAAGGATAATGTGCATTAATACTTACAATTTGTTTGGTTGAATGAAAGTTGAGAAAGGTTGTAGGTGAAATGGTCTTGGATATGGAAATGGTGTAAGCCCATAAGGAAGATTGATTCTTGTTGCTGCAAGAGCCAAACATTATGAGAGGGAATCTCATGCTTGGGAAATTTCATTTCTTATATGAAACAAGTTTGGAAATTAATAAGTGAAATTGCTATGATGATATCTCATGATGATTGTATATGTGTGATACAACTGAGATGTTGTCTATTGAATATGAAAATATTGGGAAGAAGGCCACTGTTATGACACTGGAACCCTATAGTTTACATAGGTTAAGTACTGCTAGCATATGTTTGGTAGTAAGTTGACAACTCTCCTTGCAAGTGAAAACCTTGGAAAATGATGGATCAGCTGAAGGTCTATGTAGCAATGAAGGGGATGCTTGAGTTTGGAGTGTGAGTATAGCAAGGAGGAGACAACTTAATAATGCGTATGACATGGTGAAGGGAATCATGAGGGTGTGTCAGAAAAAGGACAGTGAGATGAATTCTTTCCCATGGAATATGTGTGAAGCACATGATACCCATACGGATAAATGGTGCTTATGATAACATCTGAAGAATGAAATCATGGAATAAGTAAATTCCAGTGTACTTGTTACAAATTAGAAGAAGAAAAGTAGGAGCTAGAAGATGCAGTGTAGGAGTCATGTTTGCAACTATATAAAAGTTTGGATATTCCATTATCATAACTGGAGTTCTTGGAGCCATAGCTCTGAGACTTCTTGTCTGACCTTGTGCACTAGATACCTGGATGTAAGTGGTACAACCTAAGGGATTGCAGTGTAGATAAGGGGGTACACTTCCTTGGGTTGTGTAGGTTGATTGGGAATGAGATCATGTTGGTTGGAATTGCTATGGGAATTGAAAAATTATGAAATATGTTGCAGTTGAAGCATGAGAGGGAAGTGGTATAGATTGAGGGGAATGAGAGATTGTTGGTTGGAATTGTTGCAAGAGTTATTGAATTATGAAATCATTATGTATGGTTTTGGGCTGGGGTGCCTGTGTGTACATGTTTTGGGCTGAAATTCCTATGTATATATGTTTTGGGGCTAAAGTGCCTATGTGATATTAGGTCAAAGAGATTATATGCTAATTAAAGTTTGGAGAGCCTAGCATTGTAATATTTATGTACACATGTATGGTGTTTTTCACTGAGGAAAATGAAAAAATAAGGGGGAGGGGATGTAACATCCCTATTTGTAATCCTCGTAAATCATAAATAAATTGTGCAACTATGATTTAGGATGGTGAGACAATATGTATCGGGTCAGACAACTTGTATTGATCAATATGGCCGAGGGATGAGCTATGTAAATTGTATAATGAATCATTAATAATAAAAAAATAGTCATTGGACATGATACAAGAGGGATGGTAAATATGGTGGGGATATGATTTCACAATAGAGGGGGATAAAGGGGGGTCCAAGGGAAAGCCCATGTCATTTCCTAAGTTAATGTGTCATTACCATCTAATTGTGCTTTGACTTTTAGACACTCAATCATTGAATTCATATAAGAGGTTGGGTGAGGGATTCAACTCACATAGTTATGACAGCATTGGATGAGTACAAGTAAGCATGGGGGAAGTGTGAGAGTTAATAAATCATTTTGGGGAAGAGTGAGAGTCAAGAAAGCAAGGGAGAATAAGGAAATTTGAGTAGGAAAAGGGGACAATTTTTACATGTTGATTTGGGTAGCAAGGGGTGTGTTGGGTGTTAGGAAAGAGAATTAGCCATGCTAGCCATGGAAAGTATATTTTTAGGATGATTTTGTTTCTAGAGATGAGGATAGGTGCTTGTCACATATTAGTGGAGCTATGAACTAAATCTAAGAATGAGTCGGTGTGCTTGTTATCACATTTTTCCTGTTGAGGAAATAACTCAAAAGCCTTGAGAAGGATGTTGTGAGCACTCAAAAGGAACAACTAAGAATTACTGGAGACCATAGATATATTATTTCATGGACAACCATGTGCATTGGAAACCTAAAAGGAAGTGGGAAGGCCCGAGGGATTGTGTAGCAGAGAAGGGGGATCCCATTCCTTAGGTTGTGCAGGTCGAATGAAATAGAGATGGCTGATTGGAATTTTTGTTGGAGTAGAAACCTGGGAATTGGGATGTTGAGAGTGTGGAAAGTGGAAAATACAATCAAACATCCTTGTGGACTCATAGCCTCATCTCGGGGGTGGATTAATGTTGAGATAAAATGAACAACAAGCCCATTTCTAGGAGGAACGTTCTTCGTACATAGCCAATCGGTTCTATTATTTAAAGATAAGTTTTTGTTATGTTATGTTAATTTTGTTGTGTAAAATGTATATTTGAATGTTGTTTCATTTGCTTGAATGATTGCATTCATTTTTTTAAATACGGTGTTAGTTGTATGAGGAAAATTATGGGCATGTTGCCCCTTGGTTTATTTTATATGCATGAGGCATTTTTAAATTTCAATTTTAGTAAGTGTGTAGGTTACAATTTAGATATGACACAATCATGTAGTGACACAATGGATTCAAATAATGTTTTCAAGCATGTATTCCGACATATATGTGTACACAACCATAACTTGCACACTTACATAATTTACTCATGCACAATGACTCAATGCATCCTTTCACTAATTCAAGAATACCATATTCTTATGTCATGTATTCCACCATGATGAGTTTGAAGATCTAGCCAACACTTCGACAGATAATCTAGCCATCTCCCCAATACTTGATCAACCATTTGGACACATTTCTCTCTAGTGAAACACAACACCGGGAATACACCCTTTCTCTACTAAATATTCCCTTAGGCATACTACAAGTTATTTTCTTTCCCTGCTTTACAATCCCTTAGGAAACCCTTCCCTTCAAATGGTGTTCTCAAGGTTGGCCAGAAGACTATAGTCCAAAACACCAACATAAGTAAGGAGACCATTGGAAACTTATGCAATGTTGTAGCCTTTCCATATCTAAAAACATTATGGCTTCACACATAGATAGGTCTCATGGAATCCTTTCCATATCTAACAACATTATGGCTTCACACACGGCTAGGTCTCATGTCATTCACTTCCATAACAGGAATATTACTCATGAACCACCTTGGTTATTATCCCATAGCTAACACTACATGGATGACATTTTATCCCATATGAATGCATGCACAATATTAAACAACCTTTATATGTCCAAGGATTGCTTCCATTACCACACCGCGTGGGATACCATTTCCATAAATTCATTCAAATCACATAAACACATCAATTTATAATATCAAATCCTAACAAAATCAATTCTTACCCAATTTCTCTTCAACATCTTTGCAATATAAGCATACTAAATCCATACCTACCTGGATTCCATCAACCTATCTATTGTTACATAATTAATTAGTGTTTCATAGAGGCTCACATACTCCTTTCACCTTCCTATTTATTAGTATTTATTGTATTTATCCTTATTTATAAGCTAACTATCATATCTAGCAACATCATTGACATTTTTAGCCATGCTATCAACTATTTCTTGGTGACATAATCCATCATTGGTCATATTTAATCATTGTAACATCTTCTTTGCATACATACCAATAGACCGCTCTTATTCAATATGCAATGTGACATATGCTCAAGCTCTTCTATATGCACTCTATCACATATCTACATGCACCATTTATTGTCTCTTAGCATGCCTACTAGTGCATATGTATCCTATCTATCTAATCTCTTGCATTCCCAATATTCCTATGCTTTAAAACTATCAACATATAGTAACTTTACCAATATAAAATTATATCAATGCAACAAGATAAGGGTTAAAGAATTATTCCTTCCAATTCCTCTGTGTAGCCTATAATTCATTATCATAGATGGTCCAAGTTTAGAGGCTTATCCTTCATTATCATGGCTACTTTGTTGTCCATTTTCACCATTTTCTACTACAACAATTTCCTTGACAACCTATAGTCTTCTGTAATATTGTTATAACTTCTTTGGTTGTCTTTAGTAATCCTCAAATCCCACTAGATTCTAGAATCATTCTATGTTTCCACTCTGATCATCTATTGTTATAGCACAAAATGCCACACTTATGCTTTTGTGCCATGGCCTAGCCCTTTCCCAATCCTTGCTAGAAGTTTCCCTAAAATTCACCTCCAAAATCATCTAAAAAACATGCTTTAAGATCATATTCGTGGGTTTCCCTAGTGCAACACGCATACATCCACACCTTTCCTCACTGCAACCCACATATGCCCTCATTTTTGGTGAAAATTAAAAGAATTTCATGTTTTCGGGCGGTTTTTTTGGTTGGGCTCATTTCCCAATGACCCTTTCCCATACACAACAAAATAGAACTCCCAAAACCTCTTTGGGAAGTTATAAAAAAAACATAGAGGGATAAAGATGAGAACACAAGTCCCTTGGTGCAAAGCTATGTTTCCAGCATATAGCAAGCCTCCTTTCCTTATATTCTCTAAGCAACATACCCTTTAATATGAAAAATCCTTTCCCATAGCTTCTTTCTCTTTTTATATGACTATAGTGTGTCTCCTTATCCCTATCTGAGTCATTGAGAGAAGTCTTTATCAGTTGAGTTGATGCTTGAAGATTCCCGAAGGAACCCAGACAGTTGGCTTCAAGACACTGCCTAATGCTGGACAAGGTTGTAACTTACATTTTCCACTTGTTGGTAATAAAAGAGCTTGTTTTTTCCCAAATTTGTCTTCATTGTACATTTATCTGTATGCCTACTTTGAATCTGACATATTACATGCAATTTTTTATGATCGTATAACTACTTTCGTCGCAGCCCTATTTTTGTATCTGTCTTGCAAGCTAATTCCAGTGGAATATCGGGAGTTCTTCGGTGAATCAGAGTAGGGTTCGACTCTAAATAGGAGAACAAGGTGCACCTTCTTTGCTCCTCTCTATCCCTACCTTCTCCTAAATAAATTAGTTATTTTCTTTGATTTTTGTGTGCTCGTCACTATGGGGATACAATTATCTCTTTCACTTGGTCTTTCTTTATCGTGATTGCGACCCATGATCATAGGGGAAAAATCCATTAATCAGAATTAGTGACTTCACTGGGTTGTGACGCAGAACCTTCTCTATTGTTTAGAAGTGTCGCAATTCATGTGGTAGAGCCTACCTTCCATGAGAGTCCTAGTTTAGAATCCCTTTGTATTATGGTGCTCATGCTGCAAGTTTTATATTAGGCTCGAGAGTCATGTTTAGCCCCACCATGATTTTACGTTCAAGATTCATGCTTCTTACTCATTATTATTCTAGCCATTACCCAAAAAACTCCCTCCTTGACATGCTGCTCACAACAAAATTATGGAGTCCATAGTTAAGCTCTTTTCAGACTACTTAAAATTGAAAATATTTTCCAGTGACCTTGTTCCTTTTACACTCGTTAAATGGTCTTGACTGTTCAACACAAGTTTACCCCTTTTTTGGACCGAATAGACTAATTAAAAAAAGTGTATACTCGATCCAGGTGGATATCGGTGGCCACCCACCTTTTCTGACTGGCTCGAAACAATTTTCTGACAATTTTGGCAATTTACTATTTTTAGCAGGTTTTAACTTTCGAGGCCATTTTGAGGGCCTAAATGAAGGTTTTTCAAGATAGAGGTTCTCAATTATATCCAAATTCATTATTGATCCCCCAAAATGAATCTCCTTGATGATACCTTTCCAAGGAGCTATCATACGCCTAAAACGGAGATCATATGCAAAAGTTACGACCCCGGGAAGTTGATGTACTAACTTACCCAAACGGGGCCCACATGACTTTTGGCGCTTCATCTCCTAGGGTTAGATTTTTTGATGTCTAGGGTTTTTGGCATTCCTGTTTATTGTAAAAAGGCCTTCAGAGCCTCATTTTACTCATCTTCTTGTGAATGGGAGTAGCCGTCACATCTCTTCTCAGAGATAAGTTGCCACCATTCTCTCAAGTCTTTCACTCTGTATTTTTACAGTCTCTGTACATTTATTTCATTAATAGAAATCGTGTGTTACTGTATCTCTATGTTTATGGTTGCATCTATGATATATTTATTTTATATTATTGAATATTTGCGATATCTCTGTGGATTTCTTTATTATATCTCCGATCTCATTTTGTGCTGAAAATAATCCAGATCAGTGGTATCAGAGCAACCCGTTCTTGATCGTTTTTTTCAGTGCATGTCCACGATGAGGTCCGAGTATAGCAAGTTGGGTCTCGAGCTTGTCTCTCTTGAGGAAAATCGCTCTCGCACACCCAAGAAACCCTCAATGGCGGAAGAAAAGAAAAATGTCGAAGCAGACGATCCTATCAGTCTGTTGCTTGAGCAAGCTCTCACGCGACAAAGGGACGAAATGATGGAGAATTTTTCCCACATCCTTCAATGCCTGCTGATAGCAACAGGCACATCTTCATCAAGTGGCTACTTTGGATGCACCTCGCCTTTTAAGGTACAAGTTAATTTTGATATTCCTGTATTTGAAGGATAGATAGTTGCAGAAGCCCTAGACAAATGGTTAAATTTGCTAGAAAGTTATTTCTCTGTTCAAAAATTTTCCGACAAAGAAATGATCACCTTCGCACTCCTTAAAGCTCTCCCCCATGTCAAACATTGGTGGGAAACTTATTGGGAGCAGAGTTCCATAGAGGAGTCTGAAATATATGGGGTCGATCCCACTTGGGATTTTTTTGTGGATGCGGTAAAGGAACAGTATTACCCTATTGGAAACTATGAGGACCAGTACATGAGATGGACCACACTGCGACAAGAGAGGGGCCAAGTAGTTCTAGAGTTCACCAATACCTTCCATATCATGCGCACCAATATGGGTATCAAAGACTCCGAGCGACATTTGGTTCTGAAATACCGTGGGGCTCTACACAGATACATACAGACTGAAATGGATTTTCTGGACATCTCATCACTCGGTGTTGCTTATCGATATGCTGTTAAAATCGAGAAGAAATTTAAGCACCAGAACAAACAGGATTTCATATCTGTAAATCTGCAAAAACCCAAAGTATGACAAAGATATCCCTAACAAACAGTCTCTCGAAAACTAGTCCAAGACACAGGAAAAGAAGGGTCATGGGAAGACAAAGAAGGACACTGGAAAATGGTGCGATTTCCACAAAAGCCTCTGGTACAACACCGATCAATGTCGCTCAAAACAGTCATTGGTGGTCGAGATCAAATACAAGGAGCTAAACCCTGATTCAGAATCCGATTCTGAAAATACTAGTAAAGGACAGATCATTGATGCAGACCCCACTGCTATTGTCGCAATCGCAGCAATTCAACCAAAAGAACCAACAGATCTTGAAGAGGGGGAGTGCCTTTTTCATTCACAGATGTGGGTGAAGGGGTCCCCACTGCATTTTATTTTTGATAATGGAAGCTAGAAGAACCTCATCTCAGTAGAGGTCGTCAAACATTTGGGATTGTCGACAACACCACACTCGTAGCCATACAACATTGTGTGGCTTCGCCAAGGACGAGATCTCTGTGTCAGCCAACAATGTCAATTGTCATACAACATCCAACCCTTCAAGGATGAGGTATTATGTGATGTTTCCCCACTGGATGTCTGTGATGTTCTCTTGGGCCAATCATATATATTGTGGAAGCGCCATGTTGTTTATGAGTCTCGACCCCGTAGTGTCATTGTTACTTTGGGGGATCATCTCTATATAATACCAGAGGTAGTTTCGACTATTGTTCCACCTAAAAAGTGCCTCAAGGTAGTATCTCATACTGCAAAATTTAGCTTCTTCACAACCTGTTCAAAAGGAGAACAGAAGGACACTACAACCACTACAGCCTCACCCCAAGCACCTTCTATCCAACAGAAGCAGGTCGAAAAGGATACAACAAAGCGTAAATATTCCTTCTTCACACTGTCCTCTCATGTATATCGACTTGTTGAACAACCTCGGCCTCAACAGGTTCTTGACATACTTCCACAAACTGAGTAGCGCAATGTCTCCAACAATACAAGTAACTCACCAAGATGCAGATCCAACAAATGATTTTCCCTCTCCCCCGGGAACTCAACGCAATGGAGAACATTTCCTTCTAAGGAGGGAGGATTGATCCAGGTAGATATCGGTGTCCACCCACCTTTTTCGATTGGCTTAAAACAGTTTTCTGAGAATTTTGGCAATTTACTATTTTTAGCAGTTTTTAACTTCCGGGGCCATTTTGAGGGCCTAAATGAAGGTTTTTTGAGATATAGGTTCTCAATGATATCCAAAGGCATTATTGATCCCCCAAAATGAATCTCTGGGATGATACCTTTTCAACGAGCTATCATATGCCTAAAACGAAGATCGTATGCAAAAGTTACGACCCCGGAAAGTTGATGTACTAACTTACCCAAACGGGGCCCACATGACTTTTGGCACTTCATCTCCTAGGGTTAGTTTTTTGGATGTCTAGGGTTTTTGGAATTCCTGTTTATTTTAAAAATTCCTTTAGAGCCTCATTGTACTCATCTTCTTGTGAATGCGAGTAGCTGTCACATCTCTTCTCAGAGATAAGCTGCCACCATTCTAGCGAGTCTTTCACTTTGTATTTTTACAGTCTCTGTACATTTCTTGTTGATACTGAGAGGGGGGTGAATCAGTATCAAGTACAATTTAAAAACATTTTTCAACTTATACTTAAACCATTCAATTATATCCAATGAGAAATGAACAATAGTATAAGAGTTACACCAATACACCACAATACACCATGCACATTCTATGAGAAATAATCAATAGTTTTTATTCAAGGGAAGTAATGACTTCCAAAGGTAGCTACAAATTCCAAATGTAAAGGGAGGGATAAAACTCCAAGATGAAGATACAATCCTCCAATATAAAGAGAGAGTTGAACTCTCCATCCTTGCCCCTTCCTTCCACCCAAGAATATATGAGAGATAATAAAACTTTACATTAAATCATCACCATCAACCAATCATCACATAGAACCTGATAATGCTTCCTGAGACTTCTTCAATTTCTACAATTCTTCAATTTTTGGAGTACTTTGATCCTATAGATAATATTACTCAATGTATTCTCTAAAACTTCTCCAATTTTTACTCCTTGAATCCTCCCCAAAAAGAGGTTATAGAAAGAATGGTAGACTTTATTCAATTATGGTCTATTTAGAAGACCCAACTTGTACAACATGCCCCGCGCTCAATATTTAACATCCAATTATGAAACTAAAGAAAAAAAAACTACAGTTCATACTCTTTCCAATGGAAGTGGTCCCACTTAATTTGGATTCTGTATGAAGAATTTATGACTGTTTTACCCGGAACACCTGTTTATTGACTAGCTTCAGGACTGGTCACAAACCCTATCTTCGAAAGAGCGTATCTCCATAATTATAGCGAATAAAGAGATGAAATTTTTACCAGAGGTACCTTGATATTTCTTCTCAATACCATAGCGATTTAAAAATCTGAATCTTTCTAGAAAAAAAGTTATAGCAAAAATGGTAAGATGACCTGAAAATAACATACCTTAGAACACATCACCAAAAGACTTCATCCTCCCTTGAAATCCAGCCTTCTTTACTTCTTATTTCCTCTGAAATTCGACTTGTATCAAATGAATGTATAATGATGTTTATTTATGAAATTTATGTCACTTCCTTTTAATATTAGGGCCTACCTGACACTTTCTTATTTTGTAATTCTTTTCTTTAATTATCTTCAGGGCCTACATGTACTTCCTTCTTCAATTCACTTTGTCATCTTCAAAAATTCATATCTCCTCAACCATGAGGATCCACGTGATGTGCCACATACCACCGGAAACAATATGATGTATACTATCCATTCATGGGTGTTGTATATGCATGTGCATTGTCCTTCATGTCCAAATACCTTTATCAATCTTGCGGTCTAAAACCCATGACTAGGGTTGACATCAATGACAACAACCAATCTTCCAACAATGTCCCCCTTTTCCATTGATGGCAACACTCATGCTCCCCCTATCATCATGATCCCAATCTCTCTCCCCCTTTGAAATCAATGGCAAAGGTTAGGGCTTCTCCCCCTGAGTTTAATGGAAAAATGTAACTCTCTTCTTTGGGGCTGCTCCCCCTGAACATGTGGCACTCAATAATACTTCATCCTTCCTTTTGGTCTTTGGGACATTTTCTTCCTTAGAATCCTTTTGTGCGGCTTCTGTCTTCTCTCTCTTCTTCATGTCTAGGATGTATATGTTGTTTGGTCTTCTTGTTGCAGTTGCAACCAATCTTCCTGAGTTATTTTCTTTGATTTTACATTTTCGAGAATCAAATGTAAGAGTGTATCCTTGATCACACATTTTACTAACACTGAGTAGATTATGATTCAAGTCTTCAACCAATAGAACATTCTTTTCTTTTAAATTTTTTCTTCCAAGCTCTACTACACCTTCTCCAAGTATTTTGGCAGATGAGTCATCTCCAAATGCAACATTGCCACCCTTTCTCTTCAAGCTGATGAATTTGTCTTGATCCCCAGTCATGTGTGAAGAACATCCACTGTCTATGTACCATTCATCTTCTTCTTGACATTCTTCAGCAGTCAATGTTATTCGACAATCTTCATTGTTTGGAATCTCTTTCCTTCTCCATACTATGGTTGGCATAGGGACATCTTCATTCATATATCTGCAATCTCGTGCTTTGTGACCAAGATAATTGCNATTCGACAATCTTCATTGTTTGGAATCTCTTTCCTTCTCCATACTATGGTTGGCATAAGGACATCTTCATTCATATATCTGCAATCTCGTGCTTTGTGACCAAGATAATTGCATTTGTAGCATACAATATTTTTGTCCATCAATGGGTAAAATGAATTATAACTTTTGTTGACAAATCCATGATTATTTCCATATCTTTTGTTTACACCATTCATGTTTCTGCAATTAATTGTCTTATGTCCAAAATTTTTGCAAGTATAACAATGACCAAGAAATAAATTTTGATACCTGGGAGTAAGTGACCTTCTTTGTGATGTAGTCCATCTGGGTTCATGATCTACTCGTCTGTAGTTTCCTTCATACTGATTGAATCTTCTTTGATTCCTGAAGGTAGGAGGTCTTCTTGGATATTCATCTCTTTTGTAATCATTCCTTCTTTTTGGTATCTTGGTCCACTTCTCATCAACTGTCTGTGTAGCTCTTTCTTCAACCTTCTTGTTGGTATTTGCATCTTCTTTGTATGAAGTTTCACCCATGCATCCAAGATGTGTTAATTCTTTTGGCACTTGAGAGTTTCTTAAGCTCTTCCTCAATGAGACAACTTCTTGTTCAAGTTTCTCACA
>JASDQU010738643.1:117637-145905 GCA_032191745.1 Picea mariana
CCCAGTGTCTCAGCAGACATGTCACATACCCTTGATGACCTTACGCCTCAGCAGAGTAGTGACACTAGTGAGGAGTCACACGTGTTAACACCTAGAGATGATGAGCTTCCTATGGGGGCCGTGGCATATCTGTCACCTATTCAGACACCCATGATAGCCACGTCACATGAGGAGATCAGTGGCATGTCCAGTATGATGGATGAGCCTAGTGTGAGGGATGCACACCATGGACAGGTAGACCCACAGATCCAGGAGGAGGTACAGGACATACAGGCAGTTGACCTCACACATATAGGTCAGCTAGAGGAGATGGAGTCACAGCTATTGGAGACTCCCTTGGTTGAGCAGATTGCAGAGGCTGACAGGTGGATGGAGCACTTACTTCCAGGATCAGATTGCATGGATGAGGATGCACTCTTTAGCAGTCAAGAGGACCATAGCACGAGTATGGATACATCTATATGGGATCCAGGCGTAGATGATAGTAGTAGGTTGAGTGCACATGAGGATACAACTGCTCACACTGGATACAATATGATTCAGAGGGAGCTAGCAGTTGAGGATGATGTGCAGTTATGTATGGACAGACCCAGTAGCACCGTAGACAGTGGGCAGTTGAGCACATTATCTTATGTAGAGAGTGTCTTTGGGGACTCTAGAGTTGACATTAGCGAGACTGACAGTGGCAGTGAGGGATCTAAGATGGCACCTCAGTATGACCATGATCAGGAGTCGCACCACTTAACAACACAGTTGAGAGTTAGTGAGGCTATGATCAGGGCAGCCACTAGACGTATTGATGACATGCATGCAGTGATGGTAGATTACTGTTGGAGAGCATCAGTGGCACATGGTAGCTCAGATGGAGGATTTTCCATGGATGATTTTCACACTCTCCGAGAGAGAGTATCGGTGATGAGGACTGACTACCAGCAGTTGTTGACAGACAAGGATTATCTACTGAGGGTTGGTGAGATGTATCATGAGGCTCTGAGGGAGCAGGAGTTGGAGATGGACTGACTCACTCAGGAGTTGGAGAGAACTCGAGGATTCTTGAGAGGCACACAGACTGCCCTTCAAGAATTAGAGTCTAGATCAGATGGATCTCTTGAGGAGATTCGTCAGAGATCCACTTCATTTGTCTTAGTGGACACTCAGATGTATCAGTTAGCCACGTTGATAGAGGATGTTGATGATCTAGCAGAGGAGCACCAATTGATGGGGGACACTTCCATTGGTGTCTTGGGAGTGGTTGATCTCCATATAGAGATTGATCCAGGCGTACGCCCAGGATCTGTGATGCAACATGAGTTTGCAGGAGATGATAGGAGTATGTCGGAGCATACAGTGATGGGGGATAGTTCACAGAGTCATGCTGAGATGTATGGTGACATTCAGAGGGGTATAGTGCCTTGCAGGGAGGAGACACACTTAGGGGAGTATGCTTATTTCACTCTTTTGTAGCAACCCATAGTTATGATTGAGTACCTTCACCAGATCAGCAGTCACATGAGGAGAGATAGACAGTGGCTGAGAGCATGGAGAGTGCCTAGGCCGAGGCCACCTGACATGAGTACCTCTATGGCATCTAGCCGGGGAGAGAGGGATCATCATAGGTAGCCAGTTGAGACTTGGTGTGTGAGAGAGAGCAGCATGGGGCAAGTGGTAGCAGATGAACACATAGGGCTTCTGTCAGTGATTAGCCTCACATAGGAGCAGTTAGAGGAGATTGGAAGTGATAAAATTCCAAGTTTACCATGGGACCCAGGAGTTCGTTTTGTTAGCACGATGTTCATGTTGACCCAGGTTGCACTAGAGAGCCACACACTCCACCTTGGTTTGGGTTGGAGTGGGTCTGTAGGTACTTGTCCTATGGGGCGAGACCTTTCCTTGCACTTGATCATAAGGATAGGGCATAGAGATGTTTGGACATGTACTTCTTCTATAGAGATGCCCTTATAGATACAGGTTTTGGACAACAGGTTCGATGGTCATAGGTATTTCAGCTTGAGGATCCAGGCAAGGAGGATCCTGTATGTATGCAGGGGACAGATAGTCATGGATAGAGTAGTGCAGTGTCAATAGGAGGATTGTCGACAGAGGTTAGCATGGGACCCAGGGATTGCAGGATTGAGCAGTTCATTGATTGACAGGGGAGCGTGGACCATTGCAGGGGAAAGTTATTCTAACTTTCTGTTTAGCACAACACTTGAGGGTGCCTCATAGAGATCTTGCAGTACCTCATTCTGGCATCATCATATGTAGTTGATGGAGACTATGTGGATCTTGGTAGAGATTTGGAGGATGGACTCATTCCGAGATGAGGCCATGGGTCAGGTGCAAGAGGTTCACAGGGTTGATATCTTCCAGGAGTGTTCTTCACAGAGTATTGCAGTTCACTTCCTGATATGGGATCCAGGGGGTGGAGTGTGCTATTGTTCATCGTTCGATGGGTTCTACTATGTATCCCATAGGTGGACATGGGATCCTGGTATTTTACTTCGGGGGATTTGGGTATTGCTTGAGGACAAGCAATTTTCTAGCAGGGAGGACTGTAATGTCCCCACTTTGGGACATCATCACAGGGCAGAGATTTATGATAACCAGAGAATTCAGATGGGTGATAGAGAGAGTACAGGGGTATTTGAGAGGCATTGTGGGGTCCAACTTGCATTGATGATCATATTCCATCATTATGAGCCATTCCGCACAGGTTGGCTTTGGTTTCGTTGCATTCCGACGATTTCCATGATTTTGACTATTTTGAGCTATAAGTCAATGGAATTCATTGAAGAGGTCATTTGGGCACATTACTTGGAGGAACCTCTCAGTGTAATAGCTCATTGGAATCGGTAGGAGCAACACTATAGGATGGGATGGCTAGAAGTGACTTTCAGTGGCCAAGGAAGCCACAAGGAGAGATAAGGAGCTTTTCAAAGATAAAAAGGTTAATTAATTAATTAAAGTGATTTAATTAATTAATTAAATATTAATAAAATGAAAGTCACTTTGGAGGGACAAGGTGAGCCAAAAAGTATAAAGGAAAGGCAAGGGCCTCTTCTCATTCATTCATGTATGATCTTATTTTGATTTCTGGCTTCTAGCTAGTGAGCCCAATATTGGGGGTTTTGAGGGTTTTGAGATAACAAACCCTAGAGGACGATTCGGTGGTGAAAGATTCCACCTATCTTGTCCCAAGCTTAGTCTCAGAGATGCAATACTCTCCCACACCATTCTAGTTCCAGATCTACTCAGTTGCAGGAGGATTCTACATCAGTTTCATGTGCAGATAGAGAGAGGGTGCACCAGTTGAGGGATTCCAACAAGAGGGGTGCACCATCTTTGGAGAGAGATTCGTTGTAGGAGATTGGCAGGGCCGTTGAGGATTCTATCACTTGGGTTTTCATTGCAGGGCCTTGGATATCAGATCTAGTGCTTTCTGAGACATTTTTATGGCTCAGATTATTTCTTGAGCAGTGGGGCGAATTGAAGAGAAGGAGGGCATTTTTGAGATCCATATCTAGTCCATTTGGAGGGGTTACACTTCAAATCTGACCCTGCGACTTCACCTAGTGACTTGCAGTGTCCCGATATATATTTCTGGAGAGTTTCAGGGCATTTGGAGGCCTCCTTTAGCAGGACCGAATTATCTAGGGCTTCATTCATCCAGTGGGGCACACCATTCAATGGGGGATTTCAGATCTACAGAGATTGAGAAGGATCTGGGAGATTCGGGCACCTGGGTTGTTCTTACCATCACCCGATCTATCAGTTGGCATATTTCTTAGGGTGATTGGAGACTTTTGGCAGCAGGGCCGAGTTATTGAGGATTTCAGCCTTCTATTGGAGCGTGGCATTCTTCGGCTGGAGAGATTGGAATTAGAACTGCTTGTATTGATCTTCATTTCTTATTTAGCCTTTGGAGGCATTGTTTGTATAAGTGGGAGCATTTTGTAGAAGCTCTTATCTATTGTCTATCTTTTTGGCCATCTGTTGAGCTTTCCAGATCGGCATCTCCATTGTAGCAGGTTCTTTTATTTTATGAATAAAGAAGATTTGAGATGTTTTGGCTTGTCTATCTTATTGCATATGGATGAGGTATGTTCCATGGTTATCTCTTTCTATTATTTGCTGCATACACACATATAAACACATCTAAACAAATAGATCAACAAACTATTTGATGAAATACCACAACCAAAAAAAGTTTTAAAAAGACACCAAAACAGTGATGATCCTTGCATAATGGCTTGGGATCATTACACATAGTCACCCAAACCCTTTCATCCTTTAACTCTACCATAAATCTCATTGTTTTTCGCCTTCCTCCATTTGATCCCCATCTTGCATTTACATACCCTAGATCCTCTGTCATCAATCGAGTTTTAAACAATTGCTAATAGTTTCTAGTGATGAAGATCTCAATAGGAGGTGCCCTTCTGAGGAAGGAACTGTAGGATACTTCATACCTTGAGGCACACCCTGAGTTCTATGAACTATTCAAAGAGGTTGGATGCTACAGTTTCTGCCAAAATCTCGAGGGGTACCATCAGGGTATTACATAAGAATTTTCCAAGAGTTTTGATGGTTTTAAGGTTCAACTTGGGCTTGTGGTGATGTAGATAGATGAGGCCAATGTTGTAGCAGCCACAGAGATGCTTGATGAAGGAGAAATGTGGTTTAAGACCACTTCAATCAAGGAAATCGATTTTAGATCATTCCTCAAAGAAGAACATCAAAATATGAAGTGGCAAAAGGATATTCCCATGAGCTATTTGGAGGAGAAATGGAAAAAATTGCTAAAGATGATTAAGTTTTACATCACTTGTGAGGGGAGATATGGAAGGACCATGCTCTACCACTTCAAACTAATCCTCCATTTCATAGGTAAGCAACCTCTAAATATTCCCTTTTACCTCCTTAAGAGTCTTACCAAGGTGGCTTCTAAAGTTCAGGACAAGCCTCAGAAATCTAGTAGTAGTCTTTTTCATCATGGTCTGATCAAGTTGACAGTCTTAGAAGAGTTCAGTAGAAGGAATAAATCTTGGGACTCTCTTCTATTTTGGGGAGAATTTGGGCAAGAAGTTCAACCAAAGAAAAGAGGAACTCCCTCACAAGAATTAGCCTCCCCAAAAACCAGTAAAAGGAAGAGAAGATCATTATCACCTGTAGAAACTGCCACAAACGTTTCTCCATCAAAATCACAGAAAACAAAAAGGAAGTTAGAGTTTGGAAAACGTGCAAAGGATCAAGGAAAAACTGCGGTAACAAATCTCCTAAACTCGCCATATTCAGATTCAGATTCAGATCCCTTAGTTGTAGAAATGGAAGAAGATCCATTAGCTATAGAAATAGAAACCCCTGAAGAGGCTAGAACACCATCAAAGAAGAAGGTCAACAAAAAACACAAGGTCCAGAAACTGAAAGAAGAAATTGTTGAGTTAAAGATTTTAGAGAGACATTTGAAGAAGGAGAATGAGACTCTTAGACAATCATCTATCAAAATTGGTTCTGCATTGGATCAGTTAGCCATCAAATATGAGACTGTAAAACACAGGAATAAGAAGATCTACAAATAGAATAGAAGAATGCAGAACATGAACAAGGTTTTGAGATTCAGGCTTGTCCACAAGAAGCTAAAACCCAAATCTCACCTCATTCTTGATACTCTAGCTGAAGATGCCCTTGATTTCAAATGAAGTGGTTATAATAGATGAAGTAGGTTCAAAGGGCAACTTAAACACTTTTGACTAAATTCGGGAGCAGTTATAGTTTTCGCCAGCTAAGAACCGTTTCAAAATCCATAATTAGCTGTCGAAAATCATTCCAAGGAAATCAATAGCTAAATACAATCTATTTTGGCCTCATTAGCTGTCGAAAGTTTTGTTATCAGCAAAAAACACAAAGATTTCCTCAGATCAAGGAAAATGGATTCTTCAATGATCTCGAAGGCTTCCAGAACATTTTTCCATTTATAACTTGTCCTCAATATGTTGTTGTCAAGTTCAAATTGAATTATATTGGGTTTTCGAAGAAAGTCAAAGTATAGCCCTTTCCTTGTGATTTTGTTTTATTTTCCCTAATTTGATGATCATAGTCAGTAGGCAGTTATTGCTAATTTTTACCCTTTTAGTGGTAAAAATTGAATGTATTGTAATTAATTCAAGATATTTGGTATGATTTTGAAAGAGAACAAATCTCTATTTTGACAGAACATTAATTAGGTATTTGCAAAAATATCTAGAAAAAGTTAAAGAAGACATTTGATCCCCTAGTCTGTAGGATCTGAATGCAATTAGAGGTTATAAAAGATGGAATGTAATATGACATGAGGGTTGGACCTGAAGGGAGGATGGTATTGAAAAAGAACCATCTATTGTAAATATGTTCAGCAGGTTGTAAGTGACTATTTTTGGATGAATACAAAGACTTTATGATTTAGGATTATTGTGCCATTGTTATGTGGTGAAGTGTTCCTTCATGTAATCTATTTTCTATCTGGCTTCATATTATGTTATCTTTCTTTATTGTTTATAAGAACATTATGTTCAGTATTTGTTCCAAACACCCTATCCTGGCTTAAAACAATATTTATGTTTTCTTCTGAAGTTCGAATGTAGAATTCAGGTAGCAATGCTCTGCATTTGAATTGAAACCTAATCTATTCTTCATTTCCATCTCACAAATTATAAGGATCCACTGACATGATTACCTTTCCTTGTTACATATGGTCTCGTTTATTCATTTATTTAATCATCTTCAACCTTTTGACTCCATTTTTCCCAATGGCCCTCTTTTGTTGTCTCAACCAAAAAATAAAAAAACAAACCTTCTATCCTCATAACTAGCCTAACATTATAATCCTAAAAAAGGTAGATCAGATAGAGAGGGCCCTCTCTGATTCTTGTAGGGTTAGATCTAGGACTCCAAGTGGTTTTGTGGTTACCTCTGCCAATTTCTCCTTCAGCCTGATAAATTACAGAGTGCTAACATAGTGGAAACCATACTGGGGAATGTTCCTCAGAAAGCATAGAAAGTTCCAGATTTGATTACTGATGGTGGATAGTGATCAGACACAGGAAGGCTGAAATCATTCACCTGACAACTCCAATCATCTCCAAATCAGTTCCAATTCAAAGACTGCACTGGAGGAAGAACCTGAAATATGACCAAGCAATCTGGAAGGATCAGATATTCAAGCTCAAATTGTATTCAAGACATTTTTGGTTTTATCTATAATTATGTTCTATCTTATTTTGATCCTGGTCAAGAGTACATTTCTGAAGTTTATACTGATCTTTTACAAATTTATGAGCCTTGAGAGACTAAGCCCCAAGTTGTGGACCATTTACATACTCATACACCTGTGTACTTCCTAGATACACTTGTAGAAAGCCCAGTGAGACATAAGCCTTGTGATTTATCTCCTACTCTTGCTAAATATCCATATGGTTATAAGCCCCTTGCTTTACCTCCTATACCTGTAAACGTCCTAGACAGATACAAGCCTTTGGTTTTTCCTCCTATTCTCCATGACCTCCCTGCCAATTACAACAATAATCTGCCCAGGTTTGATGGAGAAAATGTGAAGATCACTGCTGAAAAGCACATTCAAAGTCTTGAGGATTTTCTTGATCTATTTGAGGTGGAAGAAGATGATGTTTGTATCAGAATGTTTGCCTTATCATTGCAAGGTAAAGCTAAGAATTGGTTTAAGAATATTCCAGCTGCAAGCATTATCAATTTCCATCAATTCATGCAAGTTTTCCTAGATCGATGGGTGATCATGTGAAATGTCTTTCTCATCCTAAAAGAGTATGACCATTTGAAAAGACAACTAGGGGAGACAGTACAACACTTTTCATCCTGGTTCAATAAGGTGTACCATGCAATTCATGTTGATATAAGGCCACCCCCAGGATTATCCCTCTTGCATTACCTATATGCCTTTGATTCTGAGTTGGCGTTCCAATTAAGAGAAAGAAACACTGCAACCCTAGAAGAAATGAAAAATATTGCAGTTGATGTGGAAGCTAACCTGCTGAACAAAGAGGCAAAGTTAAAAACAATGGAGAAGGATATAATATAAAAGGAACATTTGATATCTTCATAAATGAAACTATATATTATGACCAACACAATCAACGAAGTGATGCATAATATTAGTAGGAAAGAGGAACTTGGTGTTCAAAGAACTCATGTTCCATTAGTTCCAGAAAAGACATGGATCAATGTACCACCTAAAGAACTCATGATCCATTAGTTCCAACTCATCCTCATTATTCTGTACCACCTAATGACTATTTCATGTACTCAATTCACAACATAGCTAAATATGAATTTCAAAACTAGATGGTGGTGGAAAATCTCCTGAGATGATGTGCATGTTTGATGACCTTTCATATATAGATGATCTTCTCAGATATGATCATCAGGATGAGAATTGTATGGTTGAGATTGAGGTTGATTGTCCAAACAAACCAATACTATCTTCATGGGAAGAATAATCCCAGTTATCACAATACAAAAAATCTAATCAAACTCTGCATATTAAGCAAGATTGCAAAGAGGAGAATGCAAAAAAATTTCAAGTAAGTGCAAAATGTCTTCCTCTATGTTTTGCCTCACTTTTGAGAGAAAATTATAAACAAATTGTCAATAGTAGGATTGGATAACTCTCTTACCAATCAGATGAGGAATCATGGATGATAAAGAACCTGTTTTAGATCCATAGGTGCATCCCTTGAGTCATATTGAATGTCAAATCTCATATGAAATCACAGAGGTTGAAACAGATGATGACCTGATCCTTTTTTATTCTATACCATTATGCTCAAATTCATTTCATATTTTGAAAGGAAATTTTGGTCATATTCTGAATGATGAATACATGAGAGAGTATAATGTTTCACTAGAGCCAATGCGGCAACCACCTCATTTGCTACAAGATCCAATAGTATAGGCATTGGTTGAC
Source organism: Picea mariana (assembly GCA_032191745.1). Taxonomy (NCBI): domain Eukaryota; kingdom Viridiplantae; phylum Streptophyta; class Pinopsida; order Pinales; family Pinaceae; genus Picea; species Picea mariana. The sequence continues at coordinate 126,612 of JASDQU010738643.1, forward strand.
ATATGCAGACAGAGTCATGTTTCACTTGCTAGTCATGGGTTGAAAAACATTTATGATTTTGATATGATCAGACAATCATCTTCATCATTGTGTTCGGAAAAAGTATCGTTTCAAAACTCATAAGATAATATACAAACATGTTCTGAGTTGTTTGAAGACATGCGGAGCACATGTGTGGTACCTGGTCATGAAGTTGAATTGACTGAGTCAGAATATCCAGTGATGGGTCAAGTCTATCTTGATACAGTGGCTATTTATATGGAGAAATTGTTCATCACAGTGCCACAATACATTTCCAGTATTTCTGTTGTCTGTCAGGTTTATCAAACTCCTTGTAATGAATATCAATTCAGGAATCTCTATTACATATCATTAACATATATGTTTCTAAGTTGGGTGAAAAACAGTGAAAGAGCCAAGGTACCAGATCCAATATTTGATTGGTTATATTGGATATTCCATATTGATTAAGGTCTTTCATTCTAATGTTTAGAATAGGATATATGTACATAAATAAGATCACCAGATCAACATCTTTTCAATTATTACATTTACAGTATGCTAATAAGATTGTTGGGAAAGCATGTGGTCTATTTTATTTCTGTTTTTACTTCAAAAATTCAGTCAAAGTCAGAATGAATAATCAGTTGGTTTCCAATCACTAAGTTGCAGGACAAATCAAGATACAGGTTGTGGGATCAGCCCAATGGATAAGAAACTAATTTAGGAATCCAGAGATCTGAGATTCTTAACACCTCCTCAAGAGATGCCATCCCCAATTGGAGCCTATGTTAGGGTACTATAATATAGTCATATGTTCTCCAATTATCTATTTTTGAATTTTTCTGATCAGTGTGAAGTTTCTTTCATGATAAGGTGCTCAGGGGTAATGATCCAATGATATTTCTTATGTTTCAAAGAGATGTCTAGGTATATCCAAAGTTGTCAAATGGTAAGTTGGAATTATGATGCATACCCATGAGTCTTTGAAGGTTTAGAGTGGCTCAATCAATTGTTTTCATGAATTTGGTTATATTCCAATTATGGTAGAAAGTTTGGTTTTCGGTAGCTAAAACGTCAAAATCTTATAGCCGTTAGCTACCGAAAGTTTAAAATTTCGGTATCTAAATGGATTATACACGCCTATCATTAGCTGCCAAAAGTCTTGAATATCTCAAGCGTTTAAAAGGGTCTCATCACTCTCATATCGGTAGTGGTACGTCAATCCTCATTTGTGGTTATGCTACCAAAACCTCTTTCAGTCATCATTCGTCCAATTCTCAGAAGGTATTATCCTTTGTTGATCATTTTTCCAATCAAACAATCATAAACTAGATCATTCCCATACCATTTAATTGATCCCCAAAATGGTCACGAGCCTTCCCATACACTGAATCGGTTGATTGTCGGTTTGTGGTTGTGTTTAATCCGCCCATAGTTACCCAAACCCTGTTAAGAACCAAATATTAATATAGCATAGAAAAACCTCAGAATAAGTACTCAACGCCTTGAACAAGAGAGAATTTCAAGTAATAAGCCTCTTTGAGGGGGAAACCTCCTTATACCCCACATAAATTTCCAAATACAAGATGATTCCAAATGAAAATGTTTCCTTGGTATATATAGGAGACTAGGAGGTTCAATTACAACTAATGGAAGAAAGCTGACATAAATAAAATAACATTACTAATGTAATATGCCCCAATTAAGGGGTAATGAGCCACTATTTAGGGCTTAACATGCCCCTCCCCTTGAGACAAGTGTTGTACATAACACTTGAGTAACTATGGATGTTTATGTATAAGAGACTCATCTTCCGAAGTGAAATCTTCAGCCGATAGTTTCCCCCATTTAACAAGGAACTTTGAAATGGATCTATTCCTCAGCTGAAGAATTTTTGTGTCAGTGATGGATTTAGGATCCGATATGATTTTTCCTTCCTCGTCAAGTTCTAGCAATATAGTTTGAATTGGGATCTTGTCACCTATAATCTTCTTTAAGCATGAAACATGGAAAACTGGGTGTACTCGTGAATATGCAGGCAACTCCAATTTGTATTCCATAGTACCAATATTTTGCAACACCTTATAAGGGCCATAGTAATTTGGTGATAATTAATTATCCTTCTTGGCTTGCTTGAGGGACATCTATTTGTATGGTTGTAGTCTTAAAAACACCCAATCCCCTACTTCAAAAATTCTTTCACTATGATGTTGATCTGCATGATGTTTCATGTGATTCTGTGCCATGGTCAGGTTGTCCTTTAATATTTGGAGAACTTGTTGTTGATGTTCGATGTGATCTTCCACTGTTTGAACCTTAGATTTTGATTTTAGAGAAGAAGTGATGGAAGGAGGGTGGTATCCATAGAGTGCCATAAATGCTGTCATTTTTGTTGTAGTATGAAAGGAAGTGTTATACCACCATTCTACCAAGGGTAACCATTTGAACCATTGTGTTTGTTTATCAGAGACAAAGAACTGAAGTTAGCGTTCTAGACATTTTTTCACTATCTCAGTTTGTCCATCAGATTGAGGATGATAGGATGAGCTATGAGCCAATTGATTACCCAAACAAGAAAATAATTATGTCCAAAAATGTCTAGTGAAGATCGGATCTCTGTCACTTACAATAATCTTTGGGCTGCCATGTAGCTTTTGAACTGTCTCCATGAATGCGGTGAAAACTGTACTGGCTTTGAAGGGATGAGAGAGTGCACAAAAGTATGCGTACTTGGTGAGTCTATCAACAATCACCATGATGACACTCTTTCATTCAAACTTTGGTAACCCTGTTATGAAATCCATGGAAACCTCCTCCCAGTGCTGACTTGGGATGAACAATGGTTGTAAAATACCTGGGGTCTTAATTGTTTCCACCTTGTTTTTTTGGCAAACCAAACATTCTGTGACAAACCTTTGAACATTAGTTTTAAGTCATTTCAAAAAAAAATCCTTCTTGACCCTATGGTAGGTTTTCAAAAATCTCGAGTGCCCTCCTACTAGAGAGGAGTGCAATTCCAATAGTACCTTTTGTTTGAGTTGGGAGTTCTTACATAAATATAAGCGATATTTGTACCATAGTGAATCATTTTTCCATGTAAATGTATCTGATGCACTAGAATCCCGCTACAACCTTTGGATGAGAGTCCACTCTTTTTCGTCATTCTTCCATTCATCCCTTACTTCTATTATCCAATTGGGTTGGATGATCGAGATATCACAGAGAAAGGCCTCAACATCTTCATCCTTTCTTAAGAGTGCATCTGCCAAAACATTTTTCTTCCCTTTTTATTAGACGATTTCAAAATCATAACCCAATATCTTGGTCACCCATTTTTGTTGTTCTTCTGAAGATAGTCTTTGTTCCAAGAAGTATTTAAGACTATCATGATCTTTTTTGACCTTGAAGTGCCTACCTATTAGGTAAGGACACCATTTCTCCAATGCATGTAGTATTTCCATCATTTCCTTCTCATAAATGGGTTTGTGTAAGTCCTTTCCCTTGAGTGGCCGACTTTCAAAATCTAGGGGTCTTCCTTCTTGCATTAGGACAACAACAATTCCATTTCCTGAGGCATCACATTCCACAAAAAAGGTTTTTTTGAAGTCTGGAGTGGTCAAGATAGGATCTTTGCACATCACCTCTTTAAGTTGTTTAAAAGATTTAGTTTCCTCTGGAGTCCATGAAAATGCATCATTCTTAGTCAATTTCGTTAAAGGTGTTGCTATTCTTCCATAGTGTCGAACAAAATTGTGGTAGTAACCTGTCAAACCCAAAAATCCTTTAAGATTATTCAATGTTTTTGGAATCGGCCAGTCCATCATGGCCTTAATCTTGTTAGGGTCTACCTTGACACCTTCATGAGATAAAATATGACCCAAATACTCTACCTCATTCACCCCAAAGAAACATTTGGATGGTTTGGCATATAGTTGTTGCTCCTTTAGTATTTGTAGAACCTTGTCAACATGTTGCACATGATCCTCCCAAGACTTGCTATAGATTAGTATATCATCAAAAAATACTAACACAATTTTTTGAAGGAAGGGCTTGAAAATGGAATTCATCAACCCTTGGAATGTGGAAGGCGCATTTGTAAGGCCAAAAGGCATGACCAAAATTTCATAATGGCCTTCATGAGTTTGGAATGTTGTTTTTGGGATATCTTCTTCCTTCATTCTAATCTAATGATATCCTGAACGAAGATCCAACTTTGTGAAATAGATTGCTCCATGTATTTCATCTAACAATTCATCAATGACGAGAATGGGAAACTTATCTTTAATAGTGATCTTGTTGATCTCTCTATAATTCGGACACATACGCCATGAGCCATCTTTCTTGAATACCATTACCACCGGTGCAGAGTAAGAACTTTGGCTAGGTCTAATAATGCCAGCCTCTAACATTTCTTCAACCATGCGCTCAATTTTACTCTTTTGGGCATAAGGGTATCTGTATGGCCTGATGTTAGTAGGAACAATCCCAGGAATTAGGTGAATATCATGATCATGATTTTGAGTGGATGGAAGACCTTTAGGAATATCTTCAAATACTTTGGAATGCTTATCAATGATCCCTTGGAGATTTATGGGACTAGATGGCTTAGATGTTTTAACATCTAGTGAGCATAGTTGTGTAATTACACCTTGATGCCCCTTTTTCAATAATTTTTTCATGCCATTGGATCTTATCACCTTACTGAGTTTCCCTGTGATACCTCTTAACTCAATTTCTTTTCCTTCCAATGAAAATTTCATGAAAAGTTCTTGAAAATTAAAAGCCATTGTTCCTAATGATTGTAACCATTGGATTCCTAGCAGGACATCAACACCACCCATGCGTATAGAAATCATTGGACTATTCATTACATATTCCCCCATAGTAAGATTGATATTATTGAATTCTCCTGAGCAATTGATAGTTCCTCCATCTGCAATCATTACTTGAAACTCTGGTGTTGGATATACAAATCAATTGATAGCTTTGGTTAATTTATAGTGAATGAAATTATGAGTACTACCAGAATCAATTAGGACTATTACGTTTTTCTTTTTGATATATCCTTCGATATTGAGGGTTTGAGGAGTGCTAATTCCAGCCAATGCATTACATGATATCGTGGGAGTCAACTCTTTAGAAGAAATCACATCTAGATTTTCATCTTGAGATATTTCTTGTTCTTGTTATTATTCTTATTCCTCTTCACAATCTATGTAGAATAATTTCTTCTCACCACACTTATGTCCCTTACTGTACTTGTCGTCACAATTAAAGAACAAAACTTTTGATTTTCTTTCCTCCAATTATTGAGGTGTCAACCTGGTAGGTTGAGGTGTTTTAGAAGAAGGAACATTATTCTCTCGATAGATGTTAGGAGTAGTCCTTCTAGTATCCATAGCCATATTTTTACTTTCAACATTTCTTGTCACCCTAAATGCATTCTCCAATGATTTGGGTTCCCAAAGATGAACCTCATGTTGAATTTTATCCCTTAAAGTTCCTATGAATACATCAATCAAGTGCTCATTTGCAATATATGTTACCTTTATATTCAATCTTTGGAAGTTCTCAATGTTCTCTGTAACTGAACTCTTTTGCTTGAGATTTATCAATTGGCTAAAGAAGGTTTTTCTTCTTGTATCCTCATAGTGTGCTATCATTTCATCCGTCAAAATTGTCCAAGTGACGAGTGATTTGCGAGAACAAAGCCATCGATACCACACAAATTGATTGGGTTCTAAATATAAATAAGCAATCCGTAACTTTTGTGTATGTGGCACATTATGTAGATCAAAGAATTGCTCCATTTGAAGTATCCATGTGATTGGTTCCTTTCCATCAAACTTCCTCATATCGATCTTAGGAAAGTGGTTGGTCTTCAACCCAAAGTTAGAGTTTCTCCATTCTTGATTCATCTTCCTTGTGTCCTCATCATTAATTTCATGGGATAAATTTTCACTTTCAGGTGTCCTCTCGATTAGGAAAATTTTCAATCCTTCCATGATCTCCCCTTTTAAACCATCCATCTTAGTATTTATTGCCTCCAACTTAGCTTCTGTTGAATCCATCATCTCTTGTAGTTCATCTTTTGTTACTGTCTTCTTTTGTAAATCATTTATGTCCCTAGACATTTCTTCACCTTCATCAAGACTCCAAGTAGGATTGTATGGAGGCTTATTTGGTGTAGAAATTCCCTTTCTTGGTGGCATGTTGGCCAAGTATCACTTTAAACCTTGATTTTGAGGTGGTTCTACTAGACAATCTTTCTTTTATTGTATCTCCAAAATTTAGGCCCTTCTGGGTATGAAATTTTGGTTTTTGTAGTTCTTTGATATTTCTTCTCTGTAATGCCATAGGTCTGATCAAAATTGGATGTGCCAAGTGGAATTTATGGTAAATTCCCCACAACTTGCTGCGTTTTGTCCTTTCCAGGAGATCTCACTTGTATAGTGTTCCCCTCACCCAATAATTGATATAAAATTCTGAAAATTGTACCAAAAATAATACAGATAGTCCACTATCCAATGAAACTAGTCTCACTCAATTTGGATACTCTAGGAAGAAGTTATGATTATTTTACCTGGAACACCTACTTGAGACTAGTCAGTAGGACTAGTTAGATAACCTATCTTCCACAGGGTGTATCTACAAATGTAAGATGACCCAAAATCTGAATTGTTTACCATAGATACCTTACTAATTTATGTGAACATTCTTCGGATTTAAGGGTCTGAAATGTTACAGAAAATATTTTATAGAGAAAATTCCACAATTACTCAATTCATGATGATTCCAAAACCCTATCTTACACAGGCTGTATCTCCGAAAGTATAAGGCCTCAGGAGCTGAAATGTTAACCCAACGTAACTTGATCCGTCTACTAAATATCCTTCAATAAGTTCCTTTTTAAATGTTGTATAAAAAAAGTTCTATCGAAAATTCCCAGTTGTCTCAGATGTAGCAACAAAACCCCAAGACCTTGAGATTTGATACCATATGTTAAGAACCACATATTAATATAGCATAGAAAATCCTCAGAATAAGAACGCCTTGAACAAGAGATAATTTCAGTTAATAATCCTCTTCAAGGGGGAAACCTCCTTATACCCCACATAACTGTCCAAATACAAGATGATTCCAAATGAAAATGTCTCCTTGGTATATATAGGAGACTAGGAGGTACAATTACAACTAATGGAATAAAGCGAACATAAATAAAATAAAATTACTAATGTAATATGCCCCAATTAAGGAGTAATGAGAAACTATTTAGGGCTTAACAAACTCTTTCATTTTTTAACTCTACCCTGAATCTCATTTTTTTTCCTCTTCCTCCATTTGAGCCCACCTTCTTTCCTTTACAAACCCTAGATCCTCTGTCATCAATCTAGTTTTAAAGAATTGCTAACAGTTTCTGGTGATGAAGATATCAATAGGAGGTGCCCTTCTGAGGAAAGAACTACAGGATACTTCATACCTTCTGTTGGCACAGGGGCAGACCTAGGGTTCAACGCTACAACAACGCACCAACAAAACCCTAACTATCAGCCCTTTCGGCAACACATGCGAAGCAAATGAAGTCTCACCCAAGGTAGAGGCAGGGGTGGTTGTAGGAATCAAGTGTCTGCAACCTTAGCTGGGACAAAGATATGTGATTATAGCACTTAATACAACTCTTAGCACTATCAGTTCCCTAATATGTAATCACTATTCACTTTTTTGGTACAACAGAGCTTCGCAGTATTCACACCAATCTACAGTATTCAAGAACTTATCATATACAAATGGATCAGAATGAGCATATCAAGCACTAAGCATGACTATCTAGATCTGATCTAACATTCTCACATATGATAAGCACAAAGAAAGTAGATCTATCCAACTATATCCAAGCACTTAGCAAAGGAAGACATAAACTCATTAAGACAAGCACAAATCATCATAACACAATGTTTACGTGGTTCACCCCTCTCCTAGGGCTACATCCACCAACTCTTCTTCTTTATATTCTTAGGTCAATTAGTTATAAGCACAGAGTTAGCAAAACCCTTACTCCACACAGGACAGAAGATCTACGCAGCTCACTAGACCCTTCTTCCTTGCAATACAACACGAAGCCTTCTACAATCTTTCACAAGGGCTTGCACTCGACTCTGCAAGTCTTACACAAAATTCAAAAAGCCTTGATCACATAGATTCAACTATTGGCACTTAGCCTACATCACATAGATATCTCATCCACTACCTCTCTATATGGCCTAGACATCTATATATACATACAAAATAGGCCTAAACATGGGTAAACCCATGGGCCGACATCCCAATCCCGTTACATAATCCCAAAAACCAAAAAAGGACCCAAAAGTGGGTCAAGATCCTATGATCTCTACTTCGTATTGTGCTCCTCCTTTGACAGGCTGTCGAAGTCCCAAAACTGGTCAACATGACCAAGAAACTCCCAAAACTTGGTCAAGGGCCAACAGACCCCCAAAACTCACCTATGACTCATCCTGAGTCACTCCGGTCTGATCAATTCTGTCTCAAACACCTCGAGCTTGGCTCGAGCTACTTCAACTTGCTACTTTGATGTGACCTCTTGTTCAGTGAACTCCTAGATTAATGCATCGTTCATTGGCCTTTCTAGGCGTTGTTCTATTGTGATGATGAGTTGTTCTAGCTCTTCTCCTTGGCTCTCGACCTATGTAAACAACAGGCATGCCTTATCTTTCATCGGTTGAAGTTGTTGGGTGACTTCCATCACTTTGATTTGAAGCATATGGATCTGCTACTGTGTTTTTCGTTGTTCATGAGACCTCTTCATTTTGTCTACAGCTGATAGGGCCTTCAACTACGCCTGTAGTGTATCTGAGTGTTGCTTTGCTTCGTGGAGCTGTGACTCCAATGCCTGTAACTCCGGATTCTCAGTGAGGTTTTCATATGTTTGTGTGCTTCGGTTACTCAACTGCTTTCACTCCGAATAAAGAGGTTTTAATCTGTCAACTGCACTGCGGGCAGTGGCTTCCCTTTCATCTTGTACGTCTTGAGGGGTCTCGGGCACAGTGCGGAGCTCCAAGTCAGCTATGCCCTGTTGGAGCTGCTGGATTATGTCTTTGTGTTGTGCCACCTGCTATGGAACTCATTCTTCAGCCTTTACTTCAATGATTTTCAAAGACCGAAGTGCTTTGTTGACCATCTCCTATAATTTGAGTTTCTCTGTGAGCAACTGCTCTTTTTCTTTATGCAGCTGGGATTTTTCTTCATTGAACCTCTCTTGCACAATAAGCTTCTAGCATTTGGAAATATTGTGTTGCTCTAGAAGGTATTCCTATGCTTGTGCCAAAGCCTGGGTGGCTTGTGTTGTCTCATCCTGTGCTCGTTGAAGGCGAGCTTCAACTGTATCAGTGATCCAGTGGAGTTGAGTTGGCTCATCTCCTATTTCTGTTGTTCTTGCTGATAGAGGGGAAATAGAACCTATGCGGCTAGACTGTAGTGCTTGCTACACTTCTTAAAGTTCAACCTTGATCTGACTGAACACATCCTCCTGCTTATCTTCCTTCTTCTTTGTTATCTCCAGCGAAGCATCATTCAGTGCTGTGATGATGAAGTCGAAGTCATCCGAGGTGAGGGTGGTCTCAAACTTAGTCCTGGTTTCTTTCGATTTCTTCCTTGAGGAAGGTTTCAGAGGGGAAACCTTCCTTTTCTTTGAGGGTTCCTCCTCTTCTCTAGGTGGTGTGACTTCGCCTTTCTTCTATTCCATTTATGTGCCATATATCTCTTCACCATCACCTCCTTGATCAGGTGAGATAGAAGCAGTCTTCGTTGAGGTACTATGGACATCTTGGGCTTCTTCATTATTCTTGGTCTTGCTTGGTCCAGGTGTATTGTGCACTGCTTCTAGACTTTCGATATTAGATAGTTCTATGGGGTCTGCTGGGACGAGGAGGTCTACCGACCATTCCTTGGTGATTTCTTCTAAATCCTCCTCCATCAACTTGTAGTATGACTGCAGATGTTGTTTATGCTCATCAAAGTGCACTATGATATAGATGAAATGGCAGTCCACGTTGAATTTCATCAATGGACTAAACCTATGGAGTGTGTTCGGGGTTATGGGAGGTTCAAACTGGATAGAGGTCTTCAGCTGGTTGTAATAAGTGTGGAAAATGACATTTGATTGCCACTGTTTGTTCATGTCATTGGAGTACCACAACATACTGAAATTTGTGGCCAGTGGTTCAAAGGGTTCGATGTCCAGGAAGGTCACACCTTCCAGCATCTTCCATGGGATGAACATGATTAAGATGAGAAGCCAACTGAAGTGGAAATCATACCCTTGGTCTTGTGCTTCCCTCCAGTCCAGTTCTAACTAGTTCACCAAGTACTTCACCCAATTCATGTGTAGGCCCTCCATGCACTTCCCTGCAAGGTCGACTACAAATATGGTTACTTGGGTGGGCCAGTTCTTGCAAACTAATTTCCCTGCGATTAGTTGACAGGACAGGTGCCCTGCACCGCTCTATATAGAGGCTACCTTGTAACCTTGCATGCCCTACTCTACATATCCATAAGTATATTTTATCCTCTAGTCGAGAGCGCGATCTGCGGTCTTTCCAGGGTAGAAATTATGTGGGTCAGGGCCTTGCATGCTTAGCCCTGTGATCTGATTAATCAATGTCAAATCCACTGTGATGCAGCGGTTCAACCAAAAATAACCTCCATGATAAAAACACAACAGTAATTTGATGCATGCTTTCACCTCTTGGTGTCTCCCGAAGTGTAGAATCTTCATAACATTCAGTAGGGTGGACTGCATGAGGTTCTAGGTCCATGACTGAGGGGTAGTACTTGAGTTATTTCCTTTGGTTCTCGTCAGATACTTATGTAGGGCGAGCATGTTGTAAACCTTCCTGTCATCAATTTTGAAGTCGCTAAACTTCAATTCGTGAGCTTATTCTAGTCAGCACAAACTGTGCACACTTCTTTCAGAAGGTATGCAGTGGCCAACACATATTCAAATTCTCTGGGCACACTGTATTGGTTGATTGCACTGCTCAGAGGTGGTGGATAGGCAGGTAGGATTCTCAGGATTATTTTAGCATTTGCTAAGTCATCCTTGTGCTTAGTTCACCTTTCACAAGATGGTCCAGCTCTATGGGCAGTGAATGGAGAGGTTGACAGTCCTCTCCTCGACGATGCTTGTATACCTATAGACACTCCTCTCTCTGTCATCAAGTCGAGGAGAACTTCTGTCACTGATTCTTCAACTGTGTTCATCTCGTTGGATGTATGCGCTCAGGGGGTCACGATGGGCTTAGACACTGCACTGGAATAATAACAAGGGCACAATGATCACTGTATGCAATTCGTTCAGTCTGTGGGATTCAAATTCTTAGTTAGCAAAAGTGCTCTCCGTGCATGGTGCGAAGGGATAAGTAGGAAACTTGGAAATGGTTCATTTGCAACAGTTATGAGCCCATATTAACTCTTGTTCGATCTGTTATGGCACGGTCCAATGGTCTGATGATGAACCTTTATTGTTTTTCGATCCGTTCGGGGTGGAATTCGAACGGATATATCATCCCCAATGGCTATATTACTTCACCATGAAGAAGTGGCATGTGTCGTTGTTCTGATATCCTGACGAAGCTCCAATTCTATGAATTTTCTTTCTACGAAGCTCCCTCTGGAATATTCTATAACTTATCCCTCTTCTTACTTATCTTTCTGGCCTTCTTTCCAGTGAGCCTCGTCTCGGTAGTCTCTTTTCCATTTCGATTCTTATTGTCTTTTAACACAGTCACTGCACACTGTTGAGATTCTTTCCTAGGATTCAGGGGTCATACCTTTTCTTTATCTGGAGTAAGTACTTTAGTCTTCTATGGGTCTCCTAATGTTCTTGCAGCTTCGACATCAATGTTTCTAGTGACAAATAGCTTCGATCTGTTCTCCTGTTCTTCAATCAACTGTGCGATCCTTCTAGCCATGAAATATTTTAATTCTTGTTTCTTCTACTCCAAAGATTCTTCTTCTTCGTTTCTTCTGGCTTGAGCTTTGTCAATCCAAGGTTTTTCTATTAGAATGGTAAATGGGGCGTTGTCTTCAATAAACTTAATAATCTCAAAATCTTCCTCTGTCGAAGTTCCATTAACGTTCATAGGTATCTGAGCGAATCTCCCACATAAGTTTACCACCTTTCCTATGAATAACCCTATTCATCCTAGTGAAGGGATCATAGCAGGCCTTCCTATAGCTTCCCAAGTTCTCTTTGTCTTGATATTCACTCGTGTTTCCTCATCTAGAACACAGTCAATGTTGAAGTCCCCTATTCTTGCTTCAATGCATTCTTTGTCTTTCAAAATATTTTATAGTCTAACATGTCGATGGTCATCCAAGGTGTCTTTCATCTGTAGTAATACCTTCTTTGATTCTTTCTGGGATTCTGTTGTAGTCTTAATTTCTGGATTTGTCTTAGGGTTCTCCTAGTTCAAAGTCATTCTTTCAAGCTTAGCGATCATTCTAGGGCAATCCAACACTTCATGGTCCATAGCCTTATAGCAAAGACAACTAGGTCTTCTTCCAGGGTATTCCTTAGCCAGAAGTCCCGGTATTCTGCAACTATAACAGAGGGTTAATCCTCTCGTTATTTTAAATGATCCCCAGCCTCTTCTGTACTGCGCGCTAGGATCGTATGAGCTAACCTGCAACAAATTCTTTCTAGGATCCTGCATCCATTTGTTAGTCCAAACATATTTTCTATGCATAGCTATAACATATCTTTCACGATTCTTATTAGATCTATTCATATCAAACCTTCTTTTATCTATTAGTGCCCTAGTTTTTAAGCTAGGAAAAAATCTATCAATCATACCTTGATCCATACTCTAGAAACAAAAATGTCTACTTATCTTACTTTTATAGAGCACAAAGCTTTCAGATCTAAAACTTTTTAAATATTCTTACCTTGATCATAGCACATAGCTTACATATCTTACCTCTTTTATTCTTACCTTTCTTAGAGTGCCAAGCATTCAAATCTCGCCTCTTTCTCTCAGATATGATCTTCTTTCTTTAGATTGGGTTTCTTTTTTTCATATCTGACCTTATTTCTTTAGCACAAAGTTTTATAAGTCAAGTAGAATACTGCGCACTAGGGAACATATCTACACATAGAGCTTTCACAGTTTCAAGGTGGATCTTTGCACAAAGCTTCTTCTTTCTCAGTTCCCAACAATCACATTTTCATGTCCCGACAACAGAACCATTTTTTGGCATAGGGGAAGACCCAGGGTTCAATGCTACAACAACGCACCAACAAAACCCTAACTACTAGCCCTTTCGGCAACACCTGCGAAGTAGATGAAGTCTCACCCAAGGTAGAGGCAGGGGGGGTTGTAGGACTCAAGTGTCTAAAACCGTAGCTGAGACATAGATCTATGATTATAACAATTAATACAACTCTTAGCATCGTCAGTTCCCTAATATGTAATCACTATTCACTTCATTGATACAATAGAGCTTTGTAGTATTAAAACCAATCTACAGTATTCAAGCACTTAACATATACAAATGGATCAGAATGATCATATCAAGCACTAAGCATAACTATCTATATCTGATCTAACATTCTCACATATGATAAGCACAAAGAAAGTAGATCTATCCAACTATATCCAAGCACTTAGCAAAGGAAGACATAAACTCATTAAGACAAGCACAAAGCATCATAACACAGTGTTTACGTGGTTCACCCCTCTCGTGGGGCTACATCCACCAACTCTTCTTCTTTATATTCTTCGGTCAATCGGTTACACGCATAGAGTCATCAAAACCCTTACTCTGCACAGGACAAAAGATTTGTGCATCTCACTAGACCCTTCTTCCTTGCACTACAACACGAAGCCTTCTATAGTCTCTCACAGGGGCTTGCACTCACCTCTGCAAGTCTCACACAAAATACACAAAGCCTTGACCACACAGATTCAACTCTTGGCACTTAGCCTACATCACATAAATATCTCATCCACTACCTCTCTATATGGCCTAGACATCTATATATACATACAAAATAGGCCTAAACATGGGTAAACCCATGGGCCGACATCCCAATCTCGTTACATAATCCCAAAAATCCAAAAAGGACCCAAAAGTGGGTCGAGATCCCATGATCTCCACTTCTTCTTGCGCTCCTCCTTCGATAGGCCGTCAAAGTCCCAAAATAGGTCAACATGACCAAGAAACTCACAAAACTGGGTCAAGGGCCAACACCTTGAGGCACACCTTGAGGTCTGTGAACTATTCAAAGAGGTTGGATGCTAGATTTTCTGCCAAAATCTCCAGGGGTACCATCAGGGTATTACAAAATCATTTGCCAAGTGTTTTGATGGTTTTAAGGTTCATCTTTGGCCCGTGGTGATGCAAATAGATGCATATAGTGTTGCAGCAACCACAAAGATGTATGGTGAAGGCAAAAGGTCGCTTAATACCATTTCAATCAAGGAAATCGATTTTAGATCATTCCTCAAAGAAGAACATCAAAATATGAAGTGGCAAAAGGATATTCCTAGGAGCTATTTGGAGGAGAAATGGTAAACATTGCCAAAGATGATTCAGGTTTACATCACTTGTGAGGGGAGCTATGAAAGGACCATGCTCTACCACTTCAAACTTCTCCTCCATTTCATAGGTAAGAAACCTCTAAATGTGCCCTTTTACCTCCTTAAGAGTCTTACGAAGATGGTTTCTAAAGTTTAGGCCAAGCCTCAGAAAGCTAGTAGCAGTCTTTTTCATCATGGTCTGATCAAGTTGATAGTCTTAGAAGAGCTCAACAAAAGGAACAAATCTTGGGACTTCCTTATGTTTTGGGGAGAATTTGGGAAAGAATTTCAACCAAAGAAAAGAGGAACTCCATCACAATAATTAACCTCCCCAAAAAATAGTAAAAGGAAGAGAAGAGCATTATCACCTGTAGAAAATGCCACAGAAGTTTCTCCATCAAAATCACAGAAAAAAAAAAGGAAGTTAGATTTTAGAAAAAGTGCAAAGGATCAAGGAAAAAATGCAATAACAAATGTCCTAAACCTGCCATATTCTGATTCTATTTTAGACCCCTTAGTTGTAGAAATGGAAGTAGAGCCATCAACTGTAGAAATGGAAACCCCTGAAGAAGCTAGAATACCATCAAAGAAGAAGGTCAACAAAAAACACAAGGTCCAGAAACTGAAAGAAGAAATTGTTGAGTTAAAGTTGTTAGAGAGACATCTAAAGAAGGAGAATGAGACTCTTAGACAGTCATCTATCAAAAATGGTTTTGCATTGGATCCATTAGCCATCAAATATGAGACTATAAAACACAGGAATAAGAAGTTCTACAAACAAAATAATAGACTGCAAAACATGAACAAGGTTTTGAGATTCAAGCTTGTCCACAAGAAGCTAAAACCCAAATCTCACCTCAGGCTTCATACTCTAGCTGAAGCTACCCTTGATTTCAAATGAAGTGGTTATAATAGATGAAGTTGGGTTGAAGGGAAACTCAAACATTTTTGACTAAATTCGGGAGAAGTTACAATTTTCACTAGCTAAGAACCATTTCAAAATCCATAATTAGTTGTCGAAAATCGTTTTGAGGAAATCGACAACTAAATACACTTTGTTTTGTCCTCGTTAGTTGCCGAACATTTTGTTATCAACAGAAAACACATAGATCTTCTCAAATCAAGGAAAATGGATTCTTCAATGATCTCGAAGGCTTCCAGAACGTTTTTCCAGTTATGAATCGTCCTCAATATGTTGCTATCAAGTTCAGATCAAATTATATTGGGTTTTCGAAGAAATTCAAAGTATAGCCCTTTCCTTGGGATTTTGTTTTATTTTCCCTAATTTGATGATCATAGTCAGCAGACATTTATTGCTAATTTCTACCCTTTCAGTGGTAAAAATTGAATGTATTGTAATGAATTCAAGATATTTGGTATGATTTTGAAAGAGACCAAATCTTTGTTTTGATAGAACATTAATTAGGTATCTCCAAAAATATATGGAAAAAGTTAAAGAAGGGATTTGATCCCCTAGTCTGTAGGATATGAATGTAATTAAAGGTTATAAAAGATGGAATGTAATATGACATAAGGTTTGGACCTGAAGGGAGGATGGTATTGAAAAAGAACCATCTATTGTAAAGATGTTCAACAGGTTGTAAGTGACTATTTTTGGATGAATACAAAGACTTTATGATTCAGGATTCCTGTGTCATTGTTATGTGGTCAAGTGCTCCTTCATGTAATTTGTTTTCTATTTGATTTCACATTATGTTATCTTTATTTTTTGTTTATAATAATATTATGTTCAGAATTTGTTCCAAACACCATGTCCTACCTTAAAATAATATTTATGTTTTCTTATGAAGTTCGAATGTATAATTCAGGTAGAAATGCTCTGCATTTGAATTGAACCCTAATCTATTCTTCTTTTCCATCTCACAAATTATAAGGATCCACTGACATGATTACCTTGCCTTGTTACATATGGTCTCGGATATTCATTTACTTAATCATCTTCAACCTTTTGACTCCATTTTGCCCAATGGCCCTCTTTTGTTGTCTCAACCAAAAAATCAAAAAACAAACCTTCTATCCTCATAACTAGCCTAACATTATAATCTAAACAAAGCTAGATCAGACAGAGAGAGCCTTCTCTGAGTCTTGGAGGGATAGATCTAGGACTCCAAGTGGTTTTGTGGTTACCTCTGTCAATTTCTCCTTCAGCCTGAGAAATTACAGAGTGCTAAAAGTATGTTCATAGGGGGTATTACACCCCCACACAGAATAACATCGTCCTTGGTGTTCATGTTTCCTATTAATTAAATCATGTCTTCATTTTTCTATTGTTCCAATAAACCATCAAGAAAAATAGGCTTAGTAAAGCCATTTTTTTACAACAGTTATTTTGTCCGCATGAAGTTTTCACCTCCACGATGTAAGCATTTATGTTCATAACATCAAAAATAAGTATGCAATCTTAATTCAATACTTATCCATATAACTATTTATTTTCTTCACAAGGTTGCCACAATCAAGAGTTTAGCTCATTTTATTTTCTGACACACTCTCAAGTTGCCCCTTCTTGCAACAACTTGCCTTTTCATGTTCAGGTATTCCCTTCTTTCCTAAATAGTTCCTTGTATGATTCATCTTTCCAAGGATTTAATATGCAATAATAGAGCCAACATAATATTCTAGTACAATCACAATGGCCTTATTCTTGATTTTTCTAGCTTACAATAGTCACCATTTTCCATTACTAGTTAGATTCACCATCCTCGTATGTCATAAACATAATCATACAAACATTATGAGTCATCTCTTTATTTTTAGTCGACTTTTGCAATAGTTATTACATCATAAAATTCAAGATAATATATGAAGTTCCACATAATACTTAGTGTTTGATTGTGTAGGTGATAGTCCCCCTCTTCATTATGTTTTAATTTCATTGGCATATCCAAGAGATCCCTTTCTATAATCTCTATTCTCCCAACATATATTTCTTGTAGTCAATCAAAACATGACTACTTTTGCATATAAATCTTTTCACTACATTCACAATATCCTTATGAAAGGATATCATAGTTATGAATTACCAATAATTCCATCATTTCAAATATATTCATATTATCTAATTGATGTAACATCCCCAATTTTAATCCTCGTAAATCACAATGTAATTTTCCAACTGTTATTTAGGTTGGTGAGTCGATATGTATCAGGACAAAGAGAATGTATTGATCAATATGGTCGATAGCCGAGCTATGCAAATTGTATAATGAAATATTAATAAAAAAAATAGTCATTGGTTGTGATATGAGAGAGAAAATAATGATGGGAGGGATATGATTCCACAAGAGAGGGGACTAAAGGGGGTCCAAGGAAAAACCCATGTCATTGCCTAATTTAATGTTTCATTACCATCGAATCCTTGTTTGACTTTTAGACACTCAATTATTGAATTCATGTAAGAGTTTGGGTGAGGGAGTCAACTCACCTAGTTATGGAAGCATGGGCCAAGTACAAGAAAGCATGGGGGAATTGTGAGAGTTAAGAAATCCTTTTGGGGAAGAGTGGGAGTCAAGAAAGAAAGGGAGAAGAAGGAAATTCAAGTAGGAAGAGGGGACATTTTTTACATGTTTATTTGTGTTTCACAGTTTAGGAGAGCTATGAAAAAAAGCTAAGAATGAGGTTGTGTGCATGTTATTGTATTTTTCCTGTTGAGGAAATACGTCAAGATCTTTGAGAATGTTTTTGTGTGCACTTGAAAGGAACAAATGATAATTCCTAGAGTCCCCATTTGTGTTATTTCATGGCCAACAGTTTGCACTAGAACCTTGGAAGAAAGTGGGAAAGCCTGAGGGACTGTGTGGAAAAGAATGTGGATTCCATTCCTTGGGTTGTGCAGGTCAAAGGAAATAGAGTTGGTGGATTAGAATTGTTGTTGGAGTAGAAACCTAGGAATTGGGCTGGTAAGAGTCCATACAGTGGGAAAGAGTGTCAAGCCTCCTTGTGGACTCATCGCCTCAGCTCGGGGGTGTCTTGTTGTTGAAAGAAAATAAACAACAATCCTATGAATTTGAGAATACAAGTTTCCATAGTTAGTCATAATGTGTAAAGAAATTTTGGGTTAAAACTCTGTGTGGAATTTTCAGAAACATCCCAAGTTTCGAGTGGACACTCCACCCATCATCAGGGACATAGAAAGAATAAATTTTGTAAAAGAGTGATAGGTTTTGTAAATATAAAGGAAATAATTTGGAACTAGCCATTGGAATTAGGTAATCAACAAATTGGAGATAGCTGTTGGAATTAGGTATTAAACAATTTGGAGCTAGCGGTTTGAATTTGGTAATAAATAAAGAGGAGATAAAGAGGTTGTTAAGATTAGGTTAAAAAGATGATTGAAAATATTGAATCAATGTTAAAGACTATTAAAATAATTGGTTTAGAATATTAATAAAGGATTGAATACATACTAATATAACATTGAATAATGCTAATCAAGTATTAAGTTAATAACGATATTAAAGAGTGTTAAGTTAGGAAATTATTGGGAAAATGAATTGAATTGGGTAGGTGTTAAATTCTGAGAAAGAATGGATGATGGGGAAGTAGGTAGGATAAGGTAATTTAATAAAAAAAAAGGAGGATAAACCTCTAAAGGATAAGGGAGGAATAATTAAAGTGGGGGTTAGAGACAAAAATTGGAGAGAGGAGAAATATTAAGATAAGGAGAGAGAGAG
>JASDQU010738643.1:145948-161826 GCA_032191745.1 Picea mariana
GAAATATAAGAGATTAAAGGTTAGTTAAAATATAAGAGGTAAAATTATTAAACATAAGATAAAGGTGAAGAATATGGCAAGAATTTTGTGGTAGAGAATTAATTAAATAAAAGAGAGAGTAGAGTAGAGTAGAGTAATGAATAAAATAAAGAGGTGATTCAATAAATATAAGTAAGGACAAAGATATGAACTATTTGAGAAGGGAAATAATCAATGTGAGAGAGTGATTCAAAAGAGAGAAAGATAATAAATAAAGGAAGTGGAAATGATGGGAAAGAAAACAATCATATAGAATTCAAAGAATTCAAAGAAAGGGGGGAAAATAAATCCCAAAGTAGTTAAGATAAGGAGGTAGTAGAATGGTGAGAAAAAATAGGATTATGATATAAGAGGCCATGAGAGGAACATAAATAATTGGGGACCAGTATGGTTAACCAATTGGTTGGGAAAGGTTAGAGGGAAACCCTAAAAGTCAAAGGTTTAATGGTCTAGGTGATGAATGGTGAGTTTCCATGAGTGGCTAAGTTTATAGCCATATTCACATTTAAAGTTATTAGGATGTTTTTCAATTTCAAGGGCTTCGTGAATGAGAAGGGAGGAGTAATTATGGGAGGGGGCCAAGATTTTTGTTTGGTCCAAGAAAACAAGATGATTGGAATTAAACAAGTGTTCGACGATAGTAGATTTAGAGATTCGGTTATGGGAAGTATCAACTATATGCTATTTAATTGTGGCTTTAAAGGTTCTTTCATTTTGACCAATGTAAGATTTCCCATAGGAGCAAGGAACCTGGTAGACTCTCAGGCCAAGAATTGGGTCAAATTTATATTTTTAGAAAACTCCACACACAATTTTAATCCAGAAATTCTTTACACAATAAGCCTATGGCTAGGAGGAACATCCTCTGCATGTAGCGAGTCAGTTCTACTATTTAAAGATACATTTATGTTATGTTTATTATGTTAATTCTGTTTATTAAAATGAATATTTCAATGTTGTTGCATTTTATTGAATCATTGCATTCATGTTTTTAAATATGTTGTTAGTTGCATGAGGAAAATTATGGGCTTGTTTCCCCCTAGTTAATTTTATATGCATGAGACATTTATTTATTTATTTTTTTTAGTAGAAAGGTTGGTTACAATTTGGTATCAGACCTTTTGGTTCAACATTGGACCCATATGGGACAAAGACCAATGAAAATTGGGTAAAGTCATTTTTGTAGAGTTTCATATAAGATGGATTTGTGGAAATTTGTGAAACTGGAGTGAAATCCCCAAATTCCTAAGCAAATTTAGGTCAAATTTGCACTGATAATGGTTGAGGAGATGATCAATGGAATCAATCTACAAGTTGCAAAGTTAAATTTGGCATAGAAGGTCAATTTTGTGTTTTAATGATGATTGAGGAGTTAATATAATCAATGGTCCATATTGAATTCGATTTGGAGATCAATAGCCAAGATTTATTTTGAATTGGTTAAATTTTTCAAGTGCACCAAAGAAAATTCCAGAAAAATTATGAATTTTTTAAAAATTATAATTTTTGAGATTTTTGAAAAATTTCGTATAGATGATGACGTGGACCATACCAATGATGTGGATTGATAGGATCCATATTGGCAATGCCATGGTGGAAGAAGGAAAGGGTCATGGAATAGATTTTGATGAATCGACCACCAAGATCGCATTTGATTTTGAGATAAATGACCAAGATTCATCCTAGATACTAAGCATTTCGAGGTTTTGTGAAATTCTACAAAGTATGGGAATTTTCCCAGTTCGTCGATGAATTTTGGTGAATCAATGGCCTAGATTGCAATCAATTGGAAATCAACGATTGAGATTCATCTACAAATTTGGTGAAGTATGATGAATCGATAACCGACATCACTTTGTTTTTTAGATTGACGACTCATAGTCATCTAGGATTTGGTTAATAGCTTCTAAGTTTTGGGGTTCAGTGAAATTATACGAAGTACAATCCTTTTTGAAAATCACCAATGGTGAAAATCGTTGATCATCGATGGAGCGATCAAGGTTCAGACAAATTCTACAAATTATGACTTTTCTATAAATCGTCGATGAAGCAAATTATTCATCATTGATGGAGCGATAAGAGTTCGATGAAATATTACAAAGTTAGTTCATCGAAGGAAACTTTTGATCATTGATGGATTTCTTGCAGTTCAACAAAGTTTGGTGATGTTGGGGAATCGACGGTCCATATCACATTATCTTTGGTGATCAATGGTTGAGATTCATCAACAAACATGGGAAATTATAGCGAATTGATGGTCAATATTGAAATTGATTTTGAGATCGATGACGCAGATTCATCCTAGTTTTGGTTTTGGGGTTCGGTGAAATTCTATGAAGAAGTGACTTTCTAGGAAATCGTCAATCGTCAATGCAAAGGAAATCATTGATCGTCGATGCAAAGAATAATTTGATCGTCGATGGAGGGAAAGGAGGAGGATGACATGGATGAATAAGGGGATCAAACATGGACATCAACAACCATGTGTCATGTCATGTTAGTTAGATCTCCATGTCAGCAAAAATAGAAAATTTACCCCCAAAAAAGTATGGAGCCAAAAACTTGTTTTGGACATAACAAGAGAATTTCAACTCAGAATTAAATAAAATTTAAGGGGTGTGTCTACAATGACAGGGAATACAATAATGTCAGTGAGGGTCACTAGCTAATTTTTTTTCATTTTTTTCTTAGAAATGCAAATTAGTGACTTTCAAAGGTTTGGATTGTGCTCAATATTTGGGGCATTGATGGAGGTCAAAATTTTATAGAGAAATAAAAAATAAGGAATAAAGATACCCATTTTGGATTCTATCAGAATTCTAAAGGAGTTGGTGTGAGGATACTCAAATAGGGGAAAATCCACTACTCCAGGGTGCGTTTCGGGGATTTTTGATATCTTTGGAGGAGGAAAAGGGACCCCAGATTACCAATCCAAAAAACATTATTTAGTCAAATTTTATATACACATCAATCTAGACAACTTTGTCTTGAGGAAGTTTTCACCATTTTTTCTCTATTTGGGAGATAGCCAATCTTGGCTAAAAATTTTTAAGTTCGGAGAAAGTGTAGAAGTGCAAAGTCGTCAATTCCAAAGTTGTATAGAATTTCATTATAGCATCAATTTCCATATATGAATATTGATATGTGCTCACAATTGTAAATTATATCTATGACCAATACAAAACAAATTCTGATTCCTGACATATTTTCTTCCACAGGTGGCATAAAATGGTCTCTCAAATAAATTGCAACAGTGAAAGCATATCACAATTGAGTGGAAATGATAACTTCATAACTTTTACCTCAAAACATGGAAAGGGGAATGACTACAACCATTGAAAAGGTATCCTAAGGACAACATGATACAAGTATTAATATATATGAGGAAGCATCTTGTTGTTTCATAAAGTTGTAGGGAAAAGGGAAATTGGACTTTGTGAACCATGCAATTGGTCAATGCAAAAGTTTTCCAAACAATGTCAATTTTGGAAAAATGTTTACAAATGGTATAGGTACATGTCAGATGTGAATATAAGGAAAGGAGTGAAAATACTCATGATGATGCATATGTAGTGGTGTGGAGGCACATGTGGAAGTGTAATATTCCAATAATGAAACGAGGCTGAATTTTTAAATAACAGGGTATTTCGATGAGCAGGGGAACACTCAAGTAGTGAGTGTTGTTTCAGAGTATTATTAACAATAGGATTAGATGAATTTTTGTGGGTATTTTTTGGATTATAATCTTAGGTTCTAATGGACATGGGAGATAGGAATAACTTGTAGAGTTGGTTGAGATTATAAAAAGTTGTCGAGGGAAGTGTAGAGATATAAAGAATATACGAAGATGAACATGGAACCTATATACATGAGGAAAAAGGTAGTTGAATATTTTCAAATTTTACATTTTTTTCTTTAGGAAGTCATAGGAATAAGACGTATGGGTTTAGTGAGAAATATGGAATAGTCCTAATAAAAAAAATTGAAAAAAAAAGATTTATAGATCATAAAAGTGGAGGCTGAGTGAGAAAGGATGTCTATACTTCATGATAGTGCCAGTAAAATGGATTGGAAGCAATACATTGTGTGCAGATTTATTCTAGAAGGATGGAGAACCCAATAAGCTAGTACAGTGATAAAGAGGAGCATAATGCATACAAGATAATAATTATAAATGGTAAATATAATTCATACTTCAAAGAGAGGAATTCCATAAATTGAAGTTGATTCCAAAGTTGGACAAAGTTAATGAATAACTTGTGATAATAGAAAAACATACCACAATGTGGATGCTAAGATAGTTGGAAAAAATGACATAAATGAAACATTTCAGTATGTTGAAAATTCCAATCAATGAGGTTGATAAAAGGATCGAAAAGAGTAGATACAAATTAGTATTAGAATACAGAGTCTGAATGGATTGCAAAGTCAAATCAATAGATATTCTCACATGAAACGTGAAGCCAACAAGTGAAGAATGTCATTAGTGGGCACAAGAAGGCAAGGTAAGCCTCCATAGCTTTACAGTTAAATATGTGTTGATAGTTGAAAATCTTATTGCAAAAGGAAAAAATGGATATCAAGAAGTAATGGGAGAGTAATAGGGATGGGTAAATCATCTCTAGGGACGAGACTTTGAGAACTTAAAATGGTTTGTACTTATTAATTGGCAACTATGGTTGAAGTATCCTAGGAAAGAAAGAAATCCACATATGTTATAAAAGTACATAGTGGAAGCAGGGTTCAAAGGATTCAAGGGACATTATAATAAAGTTTATTTACTTGAGGGTGAATGGAACATTCAATTGGGAGCTGAGTGGTCTTGAGTGGCCAAACAATGATTCACGGGGAATTGCTAAATGTAGTGAAGAAAAATTCTTTAAAAATTGAACAAAGCTAATGGACATCTAGAGGAAATGGAAAGGGATGCTATAATGATAATGGTTTATAGTATTCAAGGATATTGTGGTATCAATGTGATTGAATGACATCAAATACCTCATTCGAAGGTGTTAGAAGGTTCTAGCAAGGTAAGGTAAGGTTGGAACATGGTTTCCTAAGTGGAGGCAGTGGTCAATAAGGCATATTCTCTAGGTATGCAGAATGACCAAGTGGGACTATGTTAAGTCCTAAATAGTGGTTCATTAACCCTTAATTGGGGAATATTACATTAGTAATATTATTTTATTTATGTCGGCTTTAGTCCATTACTTGTAATTATACCTCCTAGTCTCCTATATATACCAAGAAGACATTTTCATTTGGAATCATATTGTATTTGGACATTTATGTGGGCATAAGGAGGTTTCCCCCTCGAAGAAGCTTATTATTTGAATTTCTCTCTTTTTCAAGGCGTTGAGTACTTATTCTGAGGTTTTTCTATGCTATATTGATATTTGGTTCCTAACATATGGTATCAGAGCTTAAGGTCTTGGGGTTTCGCTGCTACATATAAGACACCTTGGAATTTTCAATATAACTTGTTTTCTACAAAGATTAAGAAGGAACGACTTGGAGAATATTTATTAGATGGATCAAGGTACGTTGGTTTAAAATTTCAGCTCCTGAGGCCTTATACATTCAGAGATACAACCTTTGTAAGATAGGGTTTTGGAATCAGCCTGAATTGAGTCATTGCGAAATTTTAGCTATAAAATTGTTTCTGTAACGTTTCAGACCCTGAAATCCAGAGAATATTCACATAAATTAGTAAGGTATCGGTGGTAACAATTTCAACTTCTGGGTCATCTTAAATTTGTAGATACACCCTGTGGAAGATAGGGTATCTGACTAGTCCTATTGACTAGTAGAAAGCAGGTGTTTTGGGTAACACAATAATAACTTCTTCCTAGAGTATCCAAATTGAGTGAGACTAGTTGCATTAAATAGTGGACATCCCGTAGTAGTTTTGGTATGGGTTTCATAATTTTATAACAATTATTTTGTGCAGGGCATGCTATATAAGTGAGATCTCCTGGAAAGGCCAAAAATCAGCAATTTATGGGGAAGTTACCATAAATTACACTTGACACCACCAATTTTTATCAGACCTATGGCATTGCAGAGAAGAAATATCAAAGACCTGCAACAAAGAAAATTTCATACTCAGAAGGGCCAAAATTTTGGAGATACAATAAAGGAAAGATTGTCTAGCAGAACCACCTCAAAATCAAGGTTTAAAGTGATACTTGGCCAACATGCCACCGAAAAAGGGAACTTCTACACCAAATAAGCCTCCAGACAATCCTACTTGGACTCTTGATGAAGGTGAAGAAATGCATAGAGACATAAATTATTTACAAAAGAAGGTAGTAACAGAAGATGAACTACAAGAGATGATGGATTCAACAGAAGCTAAGTTTGAGGCAATAAATACTAAGATGGATGGTTTAAAAGGGGAGATCATGGAAGGATTGAAAAAATTCCTAATAGAGAGGACACCTGAAAGTGAAAATGTATCCCATGAAATTCATGATGAGGACACAAGGAAGGTGAATCAAGAATGGAGAAACTCCAACTTTGGGTTGAAGACCAACCACGTTCCTGAGATCGATATGAGGAAGTTTGATGGAAAGGACCCAATCACATGGATACTTCAAATGGAGCAATTATTTGATCTACACAATGTGCCACATACACAAAATGCACGAATTTCTTCTTTATATTTAAAACCCAATCAATTTGTATGGTATCGATGGCTTTGTTCTCGCAAATCACTTGTCACTTGGACAATTTTCACGGAAGAAATGATATCACACTATGAGGATATAAGGAGCAATACCTTCTTTATCCAATTGATAAATCTCAAGCAAAAGGGTTCAATTACAGAGCACATTGAGAACTTCCAAAGATTGAATATAAAGGTAACAGATAATCCAGATGAGCACTTGATTGATGTATTCATAGGAACTTTAAGGGATAACATTCAACATGAGGTTTGCCTTTGGGAACCCAAATCATTGGAGAATGCATTTAGGGTGGAAAGAAATGTTGAAAGTAAAAATATGGCTATAGCTACTAGAAGGACCAATCCTAACATATATAGAGAGAATAATGCTCCTTCTTCTAAAAAATCTCAACCTACAAGGTTGACACCTCAACATTTGGAGGAAAGAAAAGAAAAAGGTTTATGCTTTAATTGTGACAACAAGTACAGTAAGGGACATAAGTGTGGAGAGAATAAATTATTCTACATAGATTGTGAAGAGGAATAAGAACAAAAAAAAGAACAAGAACCATCTCAAGATGAAAAAGTAGAAGCAATTTCATCTGAAGAGTTGACTCCCACGATATCGTGTAATGCATTGGATGGAATTAACGCTCCTCAAACCCTCAAGATTGAAGGATATATCAAAAAAAAAAAGGTAATAGTCCTAATTGATTCTGGCAGTACTCATAATTTCATTCATTATAAATTAGTCAAACATCTCAATTGCTTTGTATATCCAGCACCAGAGTTTCAAGTAATGATTGCAGATGGAGGAACTATCAATTGCTCAGGAAAATGCAATAAGATCAATCTTACTATGGGGGAATATGTAATGAATAGTCCAATGATTGCTATACCCATAGTTGGTGTTGATGTTGTACTAGGAATCCAATGGTTACAATCATTAGGAACAATGGATTTTAATTTTCAAGAACTTTTCATGAAATTTCATTGGAAGGAAAATAAATTGAGTTAAGAGGTATCAAAGGGAAACCCGGTAAGGTGATAATCTCTAATGGCATGATAAAATTATTGAAAAAGGGGGATCAAGGTGTTATTGCACAACTATGCTCACTAGATGTTCAAACATCTAAGCCATCTATTCCTCAATATCTCCAAGGGATCATTGACAAGAATTCCAAAGTATTTGAAGATATTCCCAAAGGTCTTCCACCCACTCGAAATCATGATCATGATATTCACCTAATTCCTGGGAGTGTTTCTCCTAACATTAGGCCATACAGATACCCTTATGCCCAGAAAAGTGAAATCGAGCACATGGTTGAAGAAATGTTAGAGGCTGGCATTATTAGACCTGGCCAAAGTTCTTACTTTTCACTAGTGGTAATGGTATTCAAGAAAGATGGCTCATGGCATATGTGTCCAGATTATAGAGAGCTCAACAAGATCACTATTAAAGATACGTTTCCCATTCCCATCATTGATAAATTGCTAGATGAAATACATGGAGCAATCTATTTCACAAAGTTGGATCTTCATTCAGGGTATCATCTGATTAGAATGAAGGAATAAGATATCCCAAAAACAACATTCCAAACTCATGAAGGCCATTATGAATTTTTGGTCATGCCTTTTGGCCTTACAAATGCACCTTCCACATTCCAAGGGTTGATGAATTTCATTTTCAATTCCTTCCTTCGAAAATTTCTGTTAGTATTTTTTGATGATATACTAATCTATAGCAAGTCTTGGGAGGATCATATGCAACATGTTGACAAGGTTCTACAACTACTAAAGGAGCAACAAGTATATGCAAAAACATCCAAATGCTTCTTTAGAGTGAAGGAGGTAGAGTATTTGGGTCATATTGTATCTCATGAAGGTGTCAAGGTAGACCCTAACAATATTAAGGCAATGATGGACTGGCTGATTCCCAAAACATTGAATAATCTTAGAGAATTTTTGGGTTTTACAGGTTACTACCACAAGTTTGTTCGGCACTATGGAAGAATAGCAACACCTTTAACGACACTAATTAAGAAGGATGCATTTTCATGGACTCCAGAGGCAACTAAATATTTTGAACAACTTAAAGAGGTGATGTGCAAAGCTCCTGTCTTGACCACTCCGAACTTCACAAAAGCCTTTATTGTGGAATGTGACGCCTCGGGAAATGGAATTGGTGTTGTCCTAATGCAAGAAGGAAGGCCCCTAGATTTTGAAATTCAACCACTCAAGGGAAAGGACTTACAAAAACCCATTTATGAGAAGGAAATGATGGCAATACTACATGCATTGAAGAAATGGTTTCCATATCTAATAGGTAGGCACTTCAAGGTCAAAACAGATCATGATAGTCTTAAATACTTCTTGGAACAAAGACTATCTTCAGAAGAACAACAAAAATGGGTAACCAAGATATTGGGTTATTATTTTGAAATCGTCTATAGAAAAGGGAAGAAAAATGTTGTGGTAGATGCACTCTCAAGAAATGATGAAGTTGAGGCCTTTCTCTATGCTATCTCGATCATCCAACCCGATTGGATAATAGAAGCATGGGATGAATGGAAGAATGAAGAAAAAGTGTGGACTCTCATTCAAAGGTTGCAGTAGGATTCCCGTGCATCATGTACATTTACATGGAAAAATTATTCACTATGGTACAAAGATCGCTTATATTTATGTAAGAACTCCCAACTCAAACAAAGGTATTATTGCAATTGCACACCTCTCCAGTAGGAGGGCACTCTGGATTTTGAAAACCTACCATAGTGTCAAGAAGGATTTTTTTTGGGATGGCCTTAAAATTGATGTTCAAAGTTTTGTGGCAGAATGTTTGGTTTGCCAAAAAAATAAGGTGGAAACAATTAAGACCCCGGGTATTTTACAACCATTAGCCATCCCGAGTCAGCACTGGGAGGTTTCTATGGATTTCATCATAGGGTTACCGAAGTCTGAAGGAAAGAGTGCCATCATGGTGATTGTTTATAGAGTGACCAAGTACGCACACTTTTGTGCACTCTCTCATCCCTTCAAAGCTAGTACAATTGCCATCGCATTCATGGAGACAGTTCAAAAGCTACATGGCAGCCCAAAGATTATCGTAAGTGACAGAGATCCCATCTTCACTGGACATTTTTGGACAGAATTATTTTCTTTTTTGGGTACTCAATTGGCTCATAGCTCATCCTATCATCCTCAATATGATGGACAAACCGAGATAGTGAACAAATTTCTGGAAGGATACCTTCGTTTCTTAGTTTCTGATAAACAAACACAATGGTTCAAATGGTTACCCTTGGCAGAATGGTGGTATAACACTTCCTTTCATACTGCAACAAAAATGACACCATTTATGGAACTCTATGGATACCACCCTCCTTCCATCACTTCTTCTCTTAAATAAAAATCTAAGGTTCAAGTAGTGGAAGATCACGTCGAGAATCGACAACAAGTTCTCCAAATATTAAAGGACAACCTGACCATGGCACAAAACCGCATGAAACAACAATCATATCAACATCATAGTGAAAGAAGTTTTGAAGTAGGGGATTGGGTGTTTTTAAGACTACAACCATACAAATAGATTTCCCTCAATCAATCCAAGAAGGATAATAAATTATCACCAAAGTACTATGGCCCTTATAAGGTGTTGCAAAAGATTGGTACTATGGCATACAAATTGGAGTTGCCTGCATCTTCACGAGTACACCTAGTTTTCCATGTTTCATGCTTAAATAAGATTATAGGTGAGAAGATCACAGTTCAAAATATATTGCCAGAACTTGACGAAGAAGGAAAAATAATATTGGAGCTTGAAGTCATCACCGAAACAAGAATTCGCCAACTGAGGAATAGATCCATTTCAGAGTATCTCATTAAATGGAGGAAACTACCAGCTGAAGATTCCACTTGGGAAGATGAGACTTTTATACAGAAGCATCCAAAGTTACTCAAGTGTTGCAGACAACACTTGTCTCAAGGGGAGGGGCATGTTAAGTCCTAAATAGTGGCTCATTAACCCTTAATTGGGGCATATTACATTAGAAATGTTATTTTATTTATGTTGAATTCAGTGCATTAGTTGTAATTATACCTCCGAGTCTCCTATATATACCAAGGAGAAATTTTCATTTGGAATCATATTGTATATAGACATTTGTGTGGGCATAAGGAGGTTTCCCCTTCGAAGAGGCTTATTATCTGAATTTCTCTCTTTTTCAAGGCGTTGAGTACTTATTCTGAGGTTTTTCTATGCTATATTGATATTTGGTTCCTAACAGACTGATCCAGATTGGATCATTATATTGTTTTTCATCTATCTAGATCCTTTTAGAGAGGAAAACAATTGGAGGAACCAACTTGCAGGGTCATTTTAGTGGCACGTCCCAGTTTGGAAAATTGGGGTATGGAACCTTCTGGGGCCATTTTGAGGCATCAAACGACATTTTTTGGGTGAAAAATTTCCAACAAAATTCGAACCCTATGATGTTATACTATACATTGGCAACTTTCCAATCATGCAAAAATCATGTCAATTGAAGCTCGTATGAAAACATTATGCCTCTCACAAGTTGACCTACCATGTTGACAAAAATGGTATGATGGGATGCCACATCAGTATCCATTACTCACACATATGGGTCTAGCCATTTATGTAATTTCAAGAATATTCTATAAGGTCCAAAATCCTATCACAATTGAGGGTTGAGGAAATAAAAAACCTACCCCTAGATGGCTATCAGGCTATGTTAAATACCAGACCACTAGGAGGAGAAGGGGTTCCATTATTTTTCATGGTATCATGTTCCATAGTTGAGAAGAACGTATTACATTGATATTATGTGATCATAAAAGAGAGATTATGTAGTAGTCATAAAGATCAAAGGCAACTCCTTGGCGCATGCCTCTTTCTTTGTACTTGTGTCATTTCTATACCAGAGAAAAGAGAGCAAAGAAACGTCACCTTCTAGCTAGGTTTTCACCCATATTGGGTTTCCCAAGTCATATCTTGCATTTATTTGTGGATGGTATGAATGTGTTTTTCTATTTTCTATTTTCTTCATTTTATCTATTTCATGCATAAGCAAAAAATCACTCACTAAATATTTTAGAGATCTAAAGGAAAATTAACCTTAATAGTAAATATTTCAGTATTTTATTAGATCTAATGTGACAAACTGTTCCATTTGAATATCCACGACAATTTACAAATCATATCGATATTAGAGAAGGTTTTGCTTTTGGGTATTCTTGGGAAGTTGTAGGATCTAGGAATCAGATTAAAGAGAAGTCACAAAAACCCTAGCCATGGCAGACGAGTCTGTTCATAATAACCCTCGAGATCTAGCAGAAGAGAGATTTGAGAAGTTGGAAGCACAAGTTGTTGACATCAATCGCAATATGAAACTCCTCATGGAGGCTCTAACAAGAAATCTCAGACAGTTTGCAGATGATGGAGGCTCTAAATCATAGATTGGATCATAGGGGAAATCAGGAGATCGGGAAGACTCGGGAAAGGAGTCACAAAAATAATCCAAGAAAGAGAAGTCGAGTTAGAGTGTTGATAATACTTCACAGTCCCTATTCAATATGGAAGAGAAAGTGAACATAAATACATACCAAGGTGAGATCGATGTGTTAAAATTGAATCATTGGTTGCAACAACTAGAAGTTTAGTTTAGCGTTCACCATATAGATGAAGGGAAAAATATTTCATTTTCCATATTGAATTTAGAGGGATATTCTTTAAAACAGTGGGAAATTGACACAGAAACACTTAGGCTAGAGGGTGATCTGCCAGTAACTAGGTGGGAGGACTTCAAAACCCTCATCAAGTCCAAATTCTACCCTATCAAGTATGTAAAGGACCAATGGATCTGGTGGCGCTACTTCAGGAAGAGGAAGGGGCGGAGTGTACAAGAGTATGCCACTGAGTTTAGAAATATGGCCATCATGTTGGGTATCTCTCTGAAGAACCAAGATGTACTCCTCAAGTATCTCAGGGTTTACACAATCATCTATGAAATCAAGTGATGCTCTTCAAGCCAATGAAAATGAATGATGTGTGTGTACAGACATAATACCTGGAAAACATAGGATAAAAGAAGGGGTATCCAAGTGGTTCGAAGAAGAAAGAGCGTCGAGAAGCTTCCAAGGAGGGGAAGAAGAAGTGCAAAGGGGGAAAAGATAATAATACAACAACCACTACACATCATTGCAAAGATCCCAACAACCATTACAATCATTGCAACATTGACAGGAATATCAAGAAAAAATGCTTGAAGCTCTTCCACATCAATATTTAGGTCAAGAAGACTGGGAAAAATGCTCTGTTCGACTATGGTTAACAAGCTAATCTCATAATAGCGAATCTTGTCATCAAGCTTGGATTGGAGGTTCACGATCATCCTAGACCCTATCCATTGGGTTGGTTAAACAAGGATGTAAGGATAAAGATAATGAAACACTGTAAGATTAAATTTGTTGTAAGTGTTGATTTTATTGATGAAGTGGAACTGGATGTAGTACCCCTTGATGTATGTGGACTAGTGTTTGGAATCCTCTACATGTATATGAAGGATGAAATATTCATGCGAAGATCCAACCAGTACCGATTGATAAAGGATGTGAATTCCTACATCATTAACGCACATAAAGACAAGTCAAATATCTCACTGGTAAGTTCCAACCAAGTCAAAAAGTTGATTAGTTATAGTAAGAATTGTGCTTTACTTTTCTTAAGAGAGAATCAACTTGATGATGAGTCAACGAGAGTGAAGACATCCCTATAGGGGCTTACTAAAGAGAGTAAACATCAATTGGAGGAGTTGCTATAGGAATACAGAGAAGTCTTCAAGGAGATTAAATGGATACCACCCAAGAGGGATGTAGAGCATGAAATATAGTTATTTCTAGACTCCTCATTATCAAATATTGGGTTGTATAGTCAATCTATTCTAGAATAGAATGAAGTGAAGAAGAAATTGAATAATTTTTTGGAGCAGGGTGTGATTCGACCGAGTACCTCACCTTCTAGGTCAACCAATGTAATTGCACCCAAGAAGGATGGGACTTGGAGAATCTATATCGATTACAAAGAATTGAACAATATTACACTGAAGAATCGGTACCCTTTTCTAAAGATCGATGATTTGTTGGAATCGATGCATCATGCCAAGTACTTCACTAATATGGATTTGAAATGAGGATATCACCAGGTATGAGTCAAAGGCAAAGATTCCTAGAAGATTTCCTTCAAGAAAAGGAAAGGTTTGTATGAGTGGTTGGTTATAACATTCGGTTTATGCAACACACCAGCTACATTTATGACACTAATGGATTATGTTTTACACCCTTATCTAAATTCATTTGTTATTGTTTATTTGGATGATATACTAGTTTATAGTGCTACCCGGGAAGAGCACATCTCACATCTTATGAAAGTGTTATAGACTCTGAAGAAGCACCAACCACTGAACAATCTCAAGAAATGTGAGTTTTCTCAACAATATTTAGTTTATTTGGGGTATGTGATCGGTGGAGGGGAGCTCAATATAGATCCCATGAATATGGGTGCCATCATGAAATGGCCAGTTCCTACAAATTTCATTGAATTTAGGAGTTTTTTTGGGGTAGTACAATACTTGTGGAAGTTCATAGCTTCATTTTCAACGATATCTACACCACTCCACGCATAACAGCCAGTGGTAAGAGTTTCCAATGGGGGAAGAATCAATAGAAGGCCTTTAATGATATGAAAAGAAATATCAATCAAGAATCAATGGTCACACTACTGAATTTATATAATCCCTTCTAAGTGGAGACACATGCAAGTGGGTATTCCATGGGAAAAGTCTTAATGCAGAGAGGAAGGCATGTTTGCTATCATTATGAAGTATTTCATGGGGAATTTCTCAACTACCCTACCTACGACAAGGAGCTATATGCATTAGTACAAGCTATCAAAAATTGGAAGCACTATATTATGGGAAAGGATACCATCATCCACACAGATCACCAACCACTATAGTATTTGCAAGTCCAGAGTAACCTACAACAAACCAAGCATTATAAGTAGATGGGGTTTTTACAAAAAAATCATCTAGTCATCAAGTATAAGAAGGGTAGCACAAATAAGTTGGAAGACATGCTTTTAATGTCACCCACATCCAAGATTACATATTTGGTAAATATGATACACATGAAGCCTTTTACCCATGATGCATACAAAGAGGCATAAACAGAAGATGAGGACATCAAGGAGGTGTTTCAACAGCTACAGGGACAAATTCATATAGAATAAGGTGATGGAAAGGATAAATATCATTTCCAAAACAGTTTAGTCTACAATATAGATAAGCTTTGTGTTCCTAAAGGTGAACGATTGCAGCTTATCAGAGAGGCTCATGCCTCCAAGGTTGTAGGACATTTTGGTGTTGGAAAGATAGTTGCCACTTACAGAGGTATGTGTATTGGCCTAGAATGCAAGAATGCAACACAGTATATTAGAGGATGTATACTTTGTTGTACCAACAATCCCAAAAGCATGAATCAAGGTCTATGTCATCCCTTACATGTACCCACTTGACCCTGGTGTTAACTCCCAAAATAGCACCGGCATTTTGGTCAGGTTTTATGGTGGATATCATGGCTATCGCTAACTTGTTTTCAAAGGTTCATTATGCGCTGTGGAAAGTGCCCACTTTCGATCGTTTCATCAGTTGGTGCGCTGTTGAAAATGTCAAATCTTAAAGGGTTCTTAAAATCAGTTCTCGGGTGGCGCGCTGTCAAAGATACATGCTTTCAACAGTTAAGGAGGGTCTTCTACAAAGTGGCACGCTGTGGAAAGTGCATACTTTCTGTAGCTAACAGGGGCTTACAAAGAGGCACGCTGAGGAAAGTCAAGATTATCAACAGCTAACAGAGGCTGTACTCCCAGGTTGGCAAACATCAGATCAAATCTTTGTTTCCATATCAGACATTGTTCACAAAGGATCGTTTAGGGTTTTGGAATTGCAAATGGAAAAATGATACTTAAACTTGAAGGGAACTTTTCAATCCCTTCCTGAGCTCCAAATTAAGATCTGACAACACCATTGGAAAGATGAGATTCTCTAGATGTCGATCGACTATTCATATATGAAAAATGGATTTTTTATGACCGAGA
>JASDQU010738643.1:161926-172825 GCA_032191745.1 Picea mariana
TGGGAAAGCATTTTCATGTATTTTATGGGTGATTTACCAACCACATGGAAGGGACATGACTATTTATTTGTGGTAGTTGACATGTTCAACAAAATTTGAATTCTCGTGCCTTGTAAAAAGACCATCAAGGGACTGGAAGAAACAAACTTGTTCTTTGAGAAAGTATGGGTGCACTCTGGGATACCAAGGAGCATCATCTTAGATAGGGATACCATATTTATCAGAGCATTTTGGACTGCATTGTGGGAGAAGATGGACACTAAGTTGAAGATTTCTACAACATTCCATCCAAAAAAACATGGGAAGGTAGAAGTAGTCAACAAGACTTTGGTGTAGCTTTTGATGGGTTACAATCAAAAGAATATGAAGACATAATATGAAAATTTGATCTATTTACAACACTCTTATAACAGAGAAATTTACACTTCTACTAGTAAGTCACCTTTTGAAACTTGCTTTGGGTATTTTCCACATTCACCCTTAAATGTTGTATATGGAAAGAAAGGAGGC
Organism: Picea mariana; assembly: GCA_032191745.1. NCBI lineage: Eukaryota > Viridiplantae > Streptophyta > Pinopsida > Pinales > Pinaceae > Picea > Picea mariana. The sequence goes on from JASDQU010738643.1 coordinate 162,437, forward strand.
ATGAGGGATGACCCCACAGGAGATGCATTAAAAGAAGAATTTTTTTTTGAGAAGATTATATAGATCGATTTGAAAGTACAAGAGACACTGAAGAAGTCACAAGAAAAGTACAAGACTAGACATGACCAACACAAAAAAGAAAGAACATTTAGAGTGGGAGACAAAATATGGTTACAATTGAATAAGGAAAGGATACAAGGTCCTGGTAAGAAGATCAAGGATCTATGGTATGGTCCATTTGAGGTATTGGAAAAGGTGGGAGATAATTCCAACAAACTCAGTCTACCCCCATACATGAACACTTACTCAGTAGTGAATGTGGAGAATCTAAAACTCTATGAGCCTTCCATATTGGATCATGAGGAGGAGTAGGTCGTACCTTCCATAGAGGAATTACCACCAAATGCTCAAGTAGAGTTGGCAGATGACATATTTTTGTAGAATCGGTCTAGAGCTACAAGAAAGGGACAACATGACCTTTGGAAGATTGGGTTGAAAGGAAAACTTACAGGAAAAGAAAAGTGGTACTCTAGGGAGAAGGTAGAGGAAAAATTTCCTCACCTCATTCAGTAAAGATTTTAGGGATCAAAAGCCTCCGTAAATGGGGAGATATGATCTAGATTGGATCATTATATTGTTTGCAATATATATTGATCCTTTCAAAGTAGAAAACAATTGGAGGAATCAAATTGAAGGGCCATTTTAGTGGTAGGTCCCAGTTTGAAAAATTGGGGCCTGGAACATTTTGTGGCCATTTTGAGGCATCAAACGACATTTTTTGTGGTTAAAAATTTGTAACACCCCCATTTCCCCCATCTTGTAATTAATCATTAATTGTGATCACCATGCTATGGCATGTGGAAAATGAAAATGTGTTGTTTTTTAGATTGCAAATAATTTACTATGGGGGTGAAGCCTTGAAGTACTGGCCATGATATCACTAGAGGAAAGAGCGATGAAACTGTAGAGAGGGTTCATTAGTCCAAATGACCCAAATTCTCTTTGTTGAGATAATAAGCCTCATCTGGATTCCAAGGAGTAAGAAGTTAAGGAAAGAAGGACCAGTGGTTGAACAATCAACTACCCCCATGAATAGAAGCCTGGACGATCTGGCTGGGGAGACAGAAAACTGTCATCCTGAAGTACCACAAAGGGCAGTTTTTCCTGCAAGCCCAGATTGACCCAATTTTCGTTCTGACAAAAGGAACAAGACAGGTCCGGAACTTTCCTGAAGAGGATAAAGGTGTGAAAGGATACTCATGAAGGGAGACAAGAAGAGAAGACACATGGAGAGAGGAAGAGCATGTGAGGCTCTCGAGCTAAGACGAAGAATTGAAAGATTGATCAGTTGTTCTAGTTACTGAAGAGAATAAGAGAAATGATCTTTGAGAATTTGTAGAAAACATAACTTGAGAAGAATTTCATGAGCTTGATGTTGAGGGAGCATATGATAAACCTCACATAGACTATGATAGAGAAAGAACCTATGAGAAACTGCAAAGGTTCCCTAGTGATATCATGGCTTGGCACGGGGGTGGCCAGAGCACTAATAATGAATGCCTCTGAGCCTATGGTTGGGTGGAAAGGCAAACACCCACAGTCAGTCGGTTGGTGATCGACTGCAATAGATAAGTATTCTTATGCCCTGCATATAGAATTGAAATGTATGATTTAGTTATCTATAAATGTGATAACTTGTGCCTTGTGTGAAATTTATGATAATGGTGTTTATTGTCCTTCTGTAAAATATTGTGTTTGAATGATTGTAAGGTAACAACCTTAGCCTCTGGTCCAGTAGGAAAATCCCTCGAAATGTTTTCCCCAGGGAATCACCTCATAGTTCCAGAGTTGGAGCATACTTTATGGGACTTCCATAGTCTCTTTGATTCCATGAGATTACCTTGTCCATGAATTAGAACTTATGGCCAGTGACTATAAGGTGGACCCTTCAACCTAGCCTCCCAGGAGAACACGGGTTTGTGCGCTGGCCTTAATCAAATCTCAGCCAAAGGCTGAGTGTATCCCTAGAATTCGATAAGGTTTCATATGACCTAGTGTTGGAAACCCCTCGCCAAGCCTGAAAGGAGTGAAGTTACTATGTCTTTGGAACTCCAGGAATTTGGAGCTCTAGGACATATGACTTGACAACCCTTGAAAACAGCCGAAGGTCGGAGTTGTTAATCGATGAGGGTCGTGGATATGGGAATCCATTGGGAATCACTCTCAGTTGTTAGATCAAACTTAGTGAAGAGGTAGCGCTAAGTACTTCAGTGAAGTCCCACTTCAGGAGATTAGAGGTAGTCTAATGCCAAAACTCTCGAATGTCAGAGTCGTGGAGATAATCTAGGTCATTGAGAGTAGAGGGATGTGTGTCCACGAATAAATGGCTATCTAAAAGTTCGTTTATGTGGCAGTATTGATGTACAAACAAAAGAGTGCGCAAGTTTCACCGAAGCTACGCGAGCCAGAGTAAATCCTGGTCATGGATGCTAGGTGCACGTGGCGATAGATCGGGCATGGTTCAAAGTTCGAAACTCTAGGAGGATGCAGGAAAGTACATGCCAAAACTCCTGAATGTTGGAGTTGTGAAGTAACGTAGATCGTCGATCTAAGTACCCTTCAAGATCCCCCTTAATCGTTTGATCAACCAAGAAGAAGGAATTATGTACAAACACTTCAATGAAGTCCTATTCTAGGAGGAAAGGAGTGTGGAGTGGGTAGAAACCCCCAAATGTCGAAGTTACAAATTTCTGTGAGTCGTAGATTCATGGATCTACGTGGACACACCTCGACCCTGGGATCTAAGTGGTATTGGGAGAAAATTGGCAGGAACTTCGGACTTTGGAGCTCCGAGAGGTTTGGAAAGTAGGTGAATCTAGGAACCCCCAGAGGCTTCCATTCTCGGATTGACATGGCACACCGAGGTCACATAGGGTGATGTGGACCCCTGTCCTGTATGCCATGTGTCACCCTAATTTGTGCTTCTCATAGACCCTAAATGCGATTAGAATGTGACACGTGTCACCTCCTGACTAGAACACATGTCACCCCTGTCCTCTATTGCATGTCATCCCTCTGCCGCATGTATGTTCGGTTGAAGGTTGGTGGAGTACCTGAGACTTTGGGAAGAATGGGAGGATGGAATGTTGAGACTAAATCTGTCGAAGCGCCAGACCCACCTATACTAGTTGTCTCTACATATACCACATCACCATGTGTAAGTGGGGACCCTTCGAAAGTGTGGGACTTAGGGACTTTGGAGGATTTGTGCGTAGAACGAAAAATAGGCATTCAGCACCGAAGTATCAAACATCGATGTATCCCCTTAATTAAGTGTTCAATGAGGAACGAGCCCCATCATGGGATCAGGCAGTGGATGGACTTCCACTGTGGATGTAGGAAGTTGGAGACAATATGTGTGAGGTAGATCCACATGGGTGCAACATAGCCTTTGACCAATGAGGCTCGTAGAACTTCAAAAGGGAATAAATTCTGAACCATAGCTTAGGTTGGATCATGGAGATAGTGGTTGGAAATATCTTGATGATAAAAAGCCGATGGAGATCCTGGAATTAGGATTTGAGACAGTTAAGGAAAATGAAATTACGATGCCTCGTCGCTTAAAAGAGTATTTAGGGGTCAGGTGTGTTACAAATTGGTATCAGATCATGGCAACAACACTTGGCCTACTTGGGCTCATGCATGAGTCGTATAAAAATATTATTAGAGAAATTTCAAGGGTGATACCCTATATTTCCCATTCCTAAGAGGCTTAGTTAAACATCTACTGAAGAAAGGAATGAAGCCTTCTACTGTTGATAGATGTTTTGGAAATCTTCACTCTATGTTGCTAATGTTTCCAAATAAAGAAGTTGACTTCACTTTTCAATTTTACGTGTTGTTGAATAGTCATAAGATTAGGTTACCAAAGCTAAGATGAGCCTGTTGAGAATATTACTGTCAAATGGAAATTATTTGCATAAGTTCCTTGAGTAGAAGGATGCAGATTAAAATTTATTTGGTATTATACCCAACAAGATTGAATCATGCTAGTCTATGGCAAAGGAATCCTATCATTTATTTTGGGAAATTATATCCAATCCTATAGGAGTGGGATTATTCTGATGGGAACTAATAGCAAGACTTGGATGTGAATGGATTGAAAGGATCTGCAACAATAATAATTACTGCTTTAATGAAGGGTTAAAACTTGTATATGTGTATGATCCCTCACGATCAGAGTATTTATGGAAGTGGTAAGTTCAATTTACTTGAACTATAATGAATGAAATTTTTTTTTGGAATAACCCAGTAAGCCAGTGAAAAAAGAACCCTATAGATTGAGAACAACCTTCATGAAGGTAGGAGTGAAGTGACAAAAGCAAGTTCAGAAGCTCATGGTTGTGCTAGGGGAGTGTGTATCCCTATTAACTTCAGTATTTGTCTATGCAAGAGGAATGAGTCTGTTGACCATTCTCTTAAAAGGGAAAGCATGTGTAACTCTCAGGTTTAGAAGGGAACTAAGAAACATATTTTATTTCTGAGTACCGCAGTTGTTGGCCAGTGTTTTTCCAATCAAGCTGATAAATAGAGTTGTAGTAATATAAAGTGACTGAGTGAAAAATCACAACAGCCTCCCTTTCTTGGTGGATAGGAAACTAATCTACTAGAATTCCCATGGGAGGAGGAGAGTGACCTTTGTCCTTGGTTGTTGTTGAACAAAAGAAAGAGTTCTAGGTGTAATGGTTAAGACTGATCTACATTTGCATCCTATCTTTTGTTTTAATGAGAGTAGACAGAAGAAACAAGAACCTCTACCAAAATTTAAAAAGAAAGAGATGGACCATCTTCCCAAGACTGACTATGCTCTAAAGATACTCTGGAGTTATATATTAAAATACATAGTAAGTAATATACTTCAAAATCATATTTTTTATTTAAGGAAATAGTCCAAATGTTATCAGACATTAAAATTTATTATAAATAAGGTAAAATGGTTTATTAAATGTTGATCATGATTGTGTTAAAGGGAGTTTTGGGGCACTTCTAGATGCCCAATGGGTCGGATTGACATCCAATGGTGGATGGTATCCATATAGATACAGTTTGAATCATAGTGAGGGGAATATAGAAAAGGATTTCCTTGATCAAAAGGTCTATTGATCAAGACCAGTTGGAAGCTAGATTGGTTGTTTTGTTACCTTGGGCATGGTTATAATTGCCCAAACTATATTTATGATTTGGGAAATGTTTTTATGGAAGTTGAGGCAAGAGTGTTTTCTTTCTAGTTGTTATCGTATAGAAAGAGAAACATAGTTATGACTATGTCTGTTAAACTGCTAAGTGGATATTATGTGAATTCTTGCAAGTTATCAACCATGAGGGAAGCTCAATGTTGAGTATCTTTATGTAACCTGTCATGAGAATGGCAGTAAAATCCTTGGGAGAAGGATTTGGAAGTTTGATATGTCCATGAAGGACATGGAAAGGGGTACAATCAATGAGATTGCATGATGAATGTTTAGTTGTGTCTATATATGATTGAGTGCATGAATTTGATGCATTGTGAGGTAGATTTATATCAATATTGATATTAATGCCAAATAGATATGAATGAATGATATTAAACATGCAAGTGATACACATATATGATGAAAGAGTAAATAATAAAGGACGATCTGTTGTCATGATAAAAGGAAACATGATTATGCCTTTGAAGACCACATGAGAACAATTGTGAAAAATCATGAGTTAAATGATTTTAATGAAAATATGTATGTGAGCTGCAAAATATACCCATGGTAGATACACATAGTCTTATTATTATGCATGTGGTTAAGTGCATCATGAATGTAATATTACAAAACAAGGAATATGTGTGGATAAATAATCTGGAGGCATAACAAAGATGCATGTTTATATTCCTTATGGAATATTTGGTAAAAAATTGAAGCTAACACAAGGTTGAGGCCATCACAGATAGTGAAGGATATGCAATAAGAAAGTTGCATGCTCAAGGAGTTCCATGTGGAGGAACTGTGTGAAGACTCTGTCGGGAGAACATAGTCACAACCTTAATAACTACTGAGAATTGAGTAGTGGGCTGCAAGCCTATATATATATATATATATATATCCTGGATTACATTTGAAAACACCGTGCATGAATGGAAGACTAACAAATGAATGTTGACCATTCTGATAATTGAATGGTAATGTGTATAATGCACAGGTTCATGATTCATTATGAACAAAAAAATTTCTATTGAAGCACGTTGATGTATCCAAAAGGTTAGGGTGAGCCTAACCAAGGCTTCTCAAGGAAAATTTCAGGAAGATCCCAACATGGAGTAAATTGCACCAACAAAGAAGGAGAAAAGGAGGAAAACTTTTCTCACCATAAGAACTCTAAATTGTTTAACAAAGTTGTAAGTATTATAAGAGAAGTTGTAGGAATAAGTACAACTTGAAAAAAGGAGAATGAATAAATAATAATATTTAAATGAATAGGCTTGGATGAGCAATGTTAAGTAAAGGGCAGTGAGGCCTTGGAGTAACGCAGATGGAATGAAATCCCCAGACTGTGTAGAAGGAGTTGGAAAGGGGGGATAACCCTTAACTCCTTTCTTGTTGTATATTATATTTTCTCTGGAATGGGAAATTGGTGTGCTGATAAAAGTAAATGTTTTAACAACATAGTGATGATGAGTGTATGACTGTAGAAATAATTGAGAATTGTAGTGTTTCACTCCTGAAAAACATTGAGGATAACATGAAGAAGTGCATAAGGATATGCTAGGACATATATGAAAATGTTTTGTTGATATGATACATGCATTTTCATTTTACATAACAACTAATATATTTATGATGTATGACATGTGTAGAAAGGAATTGGATATGTTGAGAAAGACAGTTGCCAATGATGGATGACCTCAAGAAAAGGATGACTATGAGAAGATTGTTGTTAAAAGATTGTTGAAGGGACTTTAAAAGTCCCCATAAATCACCATTGATGAGGTAATATCAGAGAGGGTGCTAGCATCCAAAGAAAGTATAAAAATGTCCATACCTATGTGGCATAAGGAATGAAGAAATTTGGTATGAATCCCTTCTGAAGATTTCATTATCTTAAAGATATGCAAATAATTGTGAGTGGTTGTTGTATGCTATTGCTAACCAAGCGGGGTAAGATTCAAGAAAGAAGAATCTGAACAATAGAGAGAGGAAGTCTATGCCCATCAAGGATGAGTTATAATCCTTGCAAGAAAATGCATGAGTAAAGAGTACCATGGGTGCAATGACCAATCTAGGGAGATTGGGAATAAAGGTGCTCATAGTTAGCACATCGCATGGAATTGCTTCGAGGAAATGCATGTTTGCATAAAGGGAAGACAATGGATTTTACATTGAGGAAGAAGGACCTTCCAATATTTTACTTTCATTGTAAGAATAAATTCCTCTGAGCCTATGGTTGGGTGGAAAGGAGAACACCCATAGTTAGTCCATTGGTGATCGAATGTAATAGATAAGTATTCTTATGCCCTGTATACTAGAATTGAAATGTATGATTTAGTTATTTGTAAATGTGTTAACTTGTGCCTTGCATGAAATTGATGATGATGGCATTTATTGTCCTTTTGTAAAATATTGTGTTTGAATGATTATAAGGCAACAAACTTGTCATCTAGTCTAGTCTGAAAAACCGTTGAGGTGTTTTCCCTAGGGAATCACCTCACAGTTTTAGAGTTGGAGCAGAATTTATGGGACTGCCACAATTTCATTGATTCCACGAGATTACCTTGTCCCTAAATTAGAACTTATGTCCAGTTAATGGAAGGTCCACCCTTCAACCTAGCTTCCTAGGAGACTGCGGGTTCATACCCCGACCTTAATAAAATCTTGGCTAAAGGATGAGTGTAGCCCCTGGAATTCAATAAGGTTCCATATGACCCAGGGTTGGAAACCCCTCGCTAAGCTTGAAAGGAGTGAAGATACTATGGATTCGAAACTCTAGGAATTCGAAGCTCTGAGACATGTGACTTCACAACCCTCGAAAACAATTGAAGGATGGAGTTGTGAATCAATGAGGGTCGTGGATCTAGGAATCCACTGGGAATCAATCTCAGATAATAGATCGAACTTAGTGAAGAGGTAGAGCTAAGTACTTGATCCAGGTGGATATCAGTGGCCACCCACCTTCTCCAACTGGCCCAAAACATGTTTTTGGCAATTTTGGCAATTTACTATTTTTAGTAGGTTTTAACTTCCGAGGCCATTTTGAGGGTCCAAATGAAGGTTTTTTGAGATCAAGGTTCTTAATGATAGCTGAAGGAATAATTGATCCCCCAAAATTAATCTCCTCGATGATACCTTTCCAATGAGCTATCACACGCCTAAAACGGAGATTGTATGCAAAAGTTACGACCCCGGGAAGTTGATGTACTCACTTACCCAAATGGGGCCCACATGACTTTTGGCACTTCATCTCCTAGGGTTAGGTTTTTGGATGTCCAGGACTTTTGGCATTCCCATTTATTGTAAAAGGGCCTTCAGAGCCTCATTGTGATCATCTTCTTGCGAATGCGAGTAGCCATCACATCTCTTCTTAGAGATACGCTGCCACCACTCTAGCGAGTCTTTCACTCTGTATTTTTACAGTCTCTGTACATTTCTCTGATTAATAGAAATAATGTATTATTGTATATCTGTGTTTATGGTTGCATCTATGATACATTTCTATTATATTATTGAATATCTACAATATCTCTGTACATTTCTTTATTATATCTCCGCTCTCATTTCGTGCCGAAAATAATCCGGATCAGTGGTATCAGAGCAGGCTGCTCTTGATTGTTTTTTTCAGTGCATGTCCCTGACGAGGTCCGAGTATAGAAAGTTGTGTATCGAGCTTGTCTCTCTTGAAGACAATCGCTCTCGCACACCCAAGAAACCCTCAATGGAGGAAGAAAAGAAAATCGACGGAGCAGATGATCCTATCAATCTGTTGCTTGAGCAAGCTCTCACGTGTCAGAGGGACGAAATGATGGAGAATTTTACCCACATCCTTAAACGCCTGCTGATAGCATCAGGTGCATATTCATCAAGCGACCACTTTGGAGGCACCTCACCTTTCAAGGTACAAGTTAATTTTGATATTCCTGTATTTGAAGCACAGATAGATGCAGAAGCCCTAGAAAAATGGTTAACTCTGCTAGAAGGTTATTTCTATGTTCACAAATTTTCCGACAAAGAAAATATCACCTTCGCACTACTTAAAGCTCTCCCTCATGTCAAACATTGGTGGGAAACTTACTGGGAGCAAAGTTCCATAGAGGAGTCTGGAATATATGGGGCCGATCCCACTTGGGATTTTTTCGTGGATGCGGTAAAGGAACAATATTACCCTATTGGCAACTATGAGGACCAGTATATGAGATGGACCACACTACGGCAAGAGAGGGGCCAATCAGTTCCAGAGTTCACCAATAGATTCCATACCTTGTGCACCAAGCTGGGTATCAAAGACTCCGAACGACATTTGGTTCTGAAATACTGTGGGGCTCTACACAGATAGATCCAAACCGAAATGGATTTTTTGGACATCTCATCACTCGGTGCTGCCTATCGATATGTTGTTAAAATCGAGCAGAAATTTAAGCACCAGAACAAACGGGATTTCGGCTCTACAAATCCACAACAACCAAAGTATGACAAAGACAACCCTAACAAATAGTCTCCCGAAAACCAGTCCAAGCCACAGGAAAAGAAGGGTCACGGGAAGACAGAGAAGGACATCGGAAAATTGTGCGATTTCCACAAAAGCCCTTGGCACAACACCGATGAATGTCGCTCAAAACATTCATTGGTGGCCGAGATCAAAGACAAGGAGCCAAACCCTGATTCAGAATCTGATTCTGAAAATACTGGTAAAAGACAAATCATCGACGCAGACCCCACTGCTATTGTTGCGACCGCATCAATTCAACTAGAAGAATCAACAGATCTAGAAGAGGGGGAGCGCCTTTTTCATTCACAGATGTGGGTGAAGGGGACCCCGCTACATTTTATTGTTGATAGTGGAAGCCAGAAGAACCTCATCTTAGCAGAGGTCGTCAAACAGTTGGGATTGTCGGTCGTCAAACAGTTGGGATTGTCGACAACACCACACCCGCAACCATACAACATCGGGTGGCTTCACCAAGGATGAGATCTTCGTGTCAGCCAGCAGTGTCGATTGTCATATGGCATCCAACCCTTCAAGGATGAGGTATTATGTGATGTTGCCCCACTGGATGTCTGTGATGTTCTCTTGGGCCAGCCATATATGTGGAAACACCATGCTATCTATGAGTCTCAACCCCGTAGTGTCATTATTACTCTTGGGGGT
>JASDQU010738643.1:184194-205086 GCA_032191745.1 Picea mariana
GTAGGTTGGTGAGCCCGGTGGGCTAGTGGCATAGTGAGCCTAATGGGATGGTGACCTGATGGTCAAGTAGTCCCAATGGTTAACCGAACTGGAGTGATTGTATGAAATTGTAGTGTTAAAGTCATGGGGGCTCGGTGGGATGATGGCCCAGTGATCCCAGTGGGCCAGTGGGCTAGTGAGCCTAGTGGGTCGATGACTTGGTGGTCCTGGAGGCCTGGTATACCATATTGGAGAATAAAAAAGGCCTAAGGTCCTGGTAGGTCAGTGGTCCCAATGGTAGGGACACTTAGTGTAGACAAGTCTTTAGGTGGCCTGATGGTCAATTAAACATTATTTTTGGGAAGAATTGTGAACCTGGTGGGTGGTCTAATCCTGATTGTCGATCAAAGGGATCAACAAATCAAATAAAAAGATTGGACCAGAAGTGAAGTTTGAAAGTATACTCAGGGGCCTGGTGGGCTCGTGACCAAGTGATCCCAGTTCCTGGTGGCCTAGTATACCGGATTGGATAATCACTGCAGAGTTAAAGACCTGAGGGGGTCAGTGGACCGGTATCCTAGTGGCCCAGTTAATATGATTGACTAGTGAACAGGACCATTTGACCCCATATATCGGCGATTGAGATATAATCCAAGAACAATACAATGATTGTTGAGTGTTGAGGTATGTGCAGTGTGTTTCAAGAGATTCAATTTCCTAGTTAACCCGATGGACTGTGAAATGATCGCGTGCTAAACAAGGATGAAATTAAGACCAATTTCAAAAGATTTTTATAGCCCCATTTAATGGAGAGTCAAGCGATCTGGAGCCAATCAGTGTGAGCATGATTTTTAGCATAAATACAAGGGATTAGGTGCATGGTTTCCATGTATAAATAATGATGTCCAAATCTAATTTTCTAGTGAGAGAGAGATGAAGAGTATGTGACTTGTGGATGAATTGGTGTGAGGCTATGAAATTGCAGGAGAACCAAGGGGAATGAATGAAAAGGGTATGCAACAGGGTTTGACCTTGTAATTTTCATGAGGAAGCTCTGCGTTATGCATGAGCTAATAAGTGAACATAACATAGATTGGAGGTGTATGAAGTGTGCAAGTTATTCATAAATAAAATTGAGTTTTATGCCAATTACATTGAGACAGAGTAATATGTGAAATAAAATATTTGTGTAGTAGGAAGTATGAAGAGATGATTTTGTACTATTGACAGTTTAATAAGAATTTAATCTAGACAGACAAAGTAGTAGATTGGTGTCTCTAGTAGTTTGGTTCCTACACCTTGCTTAGTTGGTGCTCAGCTAAGGAGATTGGTATCTCCTGTAGGTTGGTGCCTACAAATATTGTAAAAGTAGGTTAGTACCTACAGTTGTTGTTGATTTGGTGCTCAGATGAGGAGATTGGTGTCTCCTGCAGGTTGGTGCCTACAAATATTGTAACAATAGGTTGGTTCCTACATGATTTTATAAAAATAACTTTTGTGGTTTTCTCCCATTTGGGTTTCCACGTTAAATATCTGTGTATTGTGCATTGTATCCATGTATGTATATATTTGTTGGTTATGGTTGGTAAAGTAATGAAATGATAAGTTCAATACAATAAAGAAAATTTAAAACCAATCTTATACTGATCCACTCCCCCTCTCAATAGATGTAAGTATTCCAACACCATGTTAAGGTGCGGGCTAGAACTTCCAACTCACATGGTGGAATACATGGCATAGATATGTGGTATTCTAGATTCCATGCAAGGATGCATTGCATATATGTGACCATGGCCATTGACACATTGGTTTATTTATTGGTAATGTTTGATTGCATTATGAAAAACTTGGGTGATAATAATGCATATGTGAGGAATGATGGTTTCATTCCATTTAATATTAATAACTTACATAAGTGTTTGAATTGTTAGTATGTACAATTCTGAAATAATTTCGTGGGATATTGTAAATGTGAAACAAAAGGACAATGTGCATTAATACTGACAATTTATTTGGTTGAATGAAAGTTGAAAAAGGTTGCAGGTGAAATGGTCTTGGATATGGAAATGGTGTAAGCCCATAAGGAAGATTGATTCCTACTGCTGCAAGAGCCAAACATTGTGATAGGGAATCTCCTGCTTGGAAAATTTCATTTCCTATATGAAACAAATTTGGAAATTAATATGTGAAATTTCTATGATGAGATCTCATGATGATTGTATATGTGTGATACAATTGAGATGATGTCTATTGAAGATGTAAATCTTGGGAAGAAGGCTATTGTTATGACACTGGAACCCTCTTGTTTCCACAGGATACAAACTGCTAGCATATGTTTGGTAGTAAGTTGATGAGTCTCCTTGCAAGTTAAAACCTTGGAAAATGAAGGATCAGATGAAGGATTGTGTAGAAATGAAAGGGATGCCTGATTTTGGAGGGTGAGTATAGCAAGGAAGAGACAACTTAAGAATCCATATGGCATGGTGAATGGAATCATGAGGGTGCGTCTGAAAAAGGAAAATGAGATGAATTCTTTCCCATGGAATATTTGTGAAGCACATGATACCCATACAGATAAATTTTTCTTATGAGAACATCTGAAGAATGAAAGCATGGAATAGATAAAGTCTAGTGTACTTGTTACAACTCAGAAGAAGAAAAGAATGAGCTAGAAGATGTAGTCTAGAATTCATGTTTGCAACTATATAAAAGTTTGGATATTCCATTATCATAGCTGGAGTTCCTAGAGACATAACTATGATACTTCTTGTCTAACCTTGTACACTGGATCCCTGGAGGGAAGTGGCACACCCTAAGGGATTGCAATGTAGAGAAGGGGGTACACTTCCTTGGGTTGTGCAGGTTGAGGGGAATGAGATCCTATTGGTTGGAATTTCTATGGGAATTGAAAAATTATGAAATATGTTGACACTAAAGCCTGAGAGGGAAGTGGTATAGATTAAGGGGAATGCGAGATTGTTGGTTGGAATTGTTGCAAGAGTTACTGAATTATGAAATCATTATGTATGGTTTTGGGCCAAAGTGCCTATGTGTACATGTTTTGGGCTAGAATGCCTATGTATATATGTTTTTAGGATAAAGTGGATATTTGATATTAGGTCAGAGAGATTATATTTTAATTAAAGGTCAGAGATCCTAACATTGTAATATTTATGTACACATGTATAATTTTGTGAACTGGAACTGAAAATGGTGTAACAATAAGGGGGAGGGGATGTAACATCCCTAGTTTTAATCCTCGTAAATCATAAAGAAATTTTGAAACTATGATTTAGGATGGTGAGATGGTATGTATCAAGATGGAGAGCCTGTATTGATCAATATGGCTGAGGGATGAGCTATGCAAATTGTATAATGAATCATTAATAAAAAAATAGTCGTTAGCTACGATACAATCATAAAGGTAAATATGGGGGGGATATGATTCCACAATAAAGGGGGATAAAGCGGGGTCCAAGGGAAAACCCATGTCATTTCCTAAGTTAATGTGCCATTACCATCTAATCCTTCTTTGACTTTTAGACACTTAATCATTGAGTTCATATAAGGGGTTGGGTGAGGGATTCAACTCACCTAGTTATGACAACATGGGTTGAGTACAAGAAAGCATGGGGGGAGTGTGAGAGTTAAGAAATCCTTTTGGGGAAGAGTGATATTCAATTGGGCAAAGGGAGAAGAAGAAAATTCGAGTAGGAAGAGGGGACAATTTTAACATGGTAATTTGGGTAGCAAGGGGTGTGTTGGGTGTTAGGAAAGAGAACTAGCCATGTTAGCCATAAAAAGTATCTTATTAGGATGCATTTGTTTCTCAAGATGAGGTCGGGTGCTTGTCGCATCATAGTGGAGCTATGCAATAAATCTAAGAATGAGTCAGTGTGATTGTTATTGCATTTTTCCTATTGAGGAAATAGCTCAAGATCTTTGAGAAGGTTGTTGTGAGCACTCGAAAGGAACAACTGAGAATTCTTGGATTCCCTAGGTATATTAGTTCATGAACAACCATGTTCATTGGAACCTTGGAAGGAAGTGGGAAGGATCGAAGGACTATGTAGCAGAGAAGGGGGATCATGACCCTCACAACTCTTCTCTATATGTTGGTATATTCCATATTTGTGCTAAATATTCTCTTTTGGCATAGAATATTCAAATCCTATAACCAAGAGATCCTATAGATCGTTATACATGTCCTTATTTCTCTGCTTCTTAGAATACCAAGCTACAATGATTAGGTCCTTCCACAACTCTTCTTCTACAATTCATATTGCACTTAATACTTAAGATAAGTATCTATATGCATCTTTATTTAAGACACCACCTTCTTGGTCTCTTCATTCTTCATGATTGATCTTAGAATTGGTTTGCAAAAGGGATTAAAAATCATCATTAATGGAATTCATTAATATTGATATCAAAATTGGAATAATACCATTAGCTTGATTATCCTTTCTCCTTAGTACAACCTTCAACTTTTTATTAAACAACCATTTGCATTGTCATTGTCATGCTTTTGCACCTCCAAATGTTCCTTTACACCACTACATGAACACCATCATAAGGTATTTGTAGTTTTCCTTGCTCAACTTTCACATCTAGTACACTCCTATATCACCATACAACTCTTTCCCCAAAGTTTTGAATACTTTGGAGATTATGCATATTGACAATTACATTGTCCAATCAAGCCCAAAGGCTTTGTTTCTCCAACTTTTTGAAACAAACTAAAAACATATATTGAAATTTAGAACCTCTATTATGTTATATTTTGCATTGGATTTCCAATGACTATAGCTCTGCTTAATTATGATCTTTGACCTTAAAGTTTTAGCTCTCAAAATTTTCCATTTCTACCCATTTCGTGCAATTTTCTCATTGGTGCAATTAAGCTCGATTAATAACTTCTACCACTTGTATCAGAAAATCCATTAGGAATAAAGAAAAACTTTGTATTGGGCATAGATAATACTTATTATTATGAGTACTCAACAAATTTTAAATGAACAATATGATACTCCAATTAATTTTTTCATAATTATGGAACTACCAACATTTCCCTTGTTACACTTTCTCTAGACTAGAAAAACTTCACTCGAAAAACATTGTCCAAAATGTGAGGAGATAAAATGTTGACTAGGAAATTTTTTCTAGATTTGTCAGCTTAGGTCTCTTTTTCTCCATTGATGGTTTCAAAAACTACCAAAACATTTCCTAGAATAGTGGATTTTGGTCTATTTATTTATCTCCATTCCAAACCCCTTGGAAATTTTACAAAACCTCTAATGATTTTTTTTTCCCTACTCTTGTTCCTTACTATCCAAATTTTACTATGAACAGAGCTACAAGCAATTAGTATGACCATGTTATTTGAAACCCACTAATTCCCATTTTCTAGAATTTTAGAACTAAATCTTCAAAACCTCCTTAGTGGAACTTTTATAGTCCTCACCATTGTGAACTTACACCTAAGATTTTACATGATTCTGACCTTATCTACTCCTATTATGGACAAAATAAGATTTTATACACATCTCTTTTTATACAATTTTTTTCTTTTTTTGACATGGCATACTTGGAATGACATTGTAGATTTTAACCTTGTACAATTAATTAATGCAAACATATTCTTAATAAAAACAAAAAAAGATACAATGGAACACACACACACACACACATTACATAGAGATGTTTTACCTTGAAAACTCAAACCAAGAAAACCAACAACCTATTTAGAGCGGCACCTCTAATCTTCAATTCGTAATATCTTCATTGTTTACAATACAATACAATACATATATGCAATCCCATGACATTTGTTAGCAAAAACCATGTGTTGAAAAACCACAAAAAAACAGATACAAAAAATATTCAGGAATGTTTCCCTCAAATCCCAGTGCAAGGGGGCTCCTCCCCAACCACCCCTTGCAAAAAAATATCACAAATACCCAACAAACATATGTTTTTTTATTTTGGTAGTGGATTCCTATTATGATGTGTTAGATCCTATTATTTCCATGTCATGTTCTTGCCTTTCATGTCACCTGACCCTATCACCATGGACACCTTGCCTTTTATTCAGTTTTATATATATATATATATATATATATATATATATATAATTCTTTATTAATTAATATGGGCCATCAATGTGATAGGGGTCCACTTATAAATATCCATCTTTGGTGCACATATATCCCTTCACATGGTATGGATATACTTTCCGAATCTATTGTGGGTGGAAAACTATCGCTCCCTAAATCGTCTTCCATCCGCCCACAATATGTCCCCTGACCCCCTCTATAGCAAATATGATCCACATTTGATATTCATGCCAGCTTTCAGAACATCTGCAACTGCATCTTCAAGAGTTTTTACATAGATTTGAACATCATCACAATCAGAAGTAATATGTAAAAACTATTGGAGATGCAGTTCCAGATGTTCTAAAATCTGGCATGAATATCAACTGTGGATCATATTTTCTTCGACATACAATATCAACAGTAAAGAAAGGGAAGGTCTGAAAATTATCTATTAACTGATCCCTTTCAAGTTATTCCCAATACAATGCGCCTTGGGATTTTTTATGGTGATCCTAAACATCAAAAGTATGGTAATATGGGGTCCCAATGTATGATTCTGAGGATCATCATGAACTTGCATTAGACGTTGCTAGAGAGAAGATTGTACTTCTGAAGAACAAGGTTAATATTTTACCATTATCAAAATCACAGGTTACTTCTCTAGGCATTCCTTACAAAACCACAACTCAACTTTCAGGTCTTGAGAATTACATCAAGACAATAATATATGCTTCAGGATACCATTATGTTAATTGTACTTCCATTGAGGGCTTTGGTGAAGCAGTAGAGAAAGAAATATTGGTCCAAGTTCTCATCTTGCTCATCGACATTGTCTTGGAAAACTACTCAAAGTCTTAAAGAAAAGGAGTCCCAAGGTCTAGAATTTTCTTTATTGATTGAAGAATTTTGTGGAACGGGTGAGAAATTTGATGAACCAAAACAAAAATCCAAAGGAAGCAGCATAAAGCATCAATTTGTAGTCAAAACGTAATCAATAATGGAAGGATTTTATCCAAGGAATGTAATTAAGAAAAGGGTCCTACAGAGTTAAGTGGTGACTTCGGGATTGACATGGTGATTTTTATTGTTGGTTAAACAAAACAATTATGGAGAATAGGAAAATTATAAACATCATTGATCTTGATGGTTTTGACAAGAGGAAACTGCCCTATCTAGGGTTTCAAGTAGAAGGTTGTGGTGATAGATTATGATGCTCCAGTATCTTCCAAATTTAGAAATGGCAGCAACAGGTTTATGTACAGACTTGGCACTAGAAAAAGCGTATGGAGGGTTTTATTTCATGATTGTTTAGACATATTACCTTTGATGTAATTTTTAGAATAAGTTGGTTATTTTGTAAATTCACCTCTTGCATAAAACTATTCTTCCATTTGTGCTGGGTTTTCATGAAGTTAAAACTTGCAACTATAAATTTGAAGGGCTTGCATGTGCATACTAAGCATTTATTTACAACATGGAATTGGGATTATTACTTATCAAAGCTCATATTCTTTGGATAGGTTGATGTCAGAAACATACAAGTTGGGTGAAGCTACTATTACAAAAGATCGAGCAATCAAAGGACATTTGGCATAATTGTTGAACAAATTAGAGAATGAATAGCAACAGATGCCTACAATTTAGTAAGAAAAATACACCTAGTGGTTGAGGTGTCAGACCCTCCAGAGTGATCTTATCTTTAGATTCTTTAGAAAATTGGTTCCAGATTTGAAGGCATGGGTTAGTATTCAATTAGTATTTGAAGGAAGTTAAAAGAAGCAACAAAAGATTGAAAGAATGAGTTAGCAAGTGATGAAATAATTTTGGCACTAAGAGGACTTTGTTATCTACAATGAAGTCCTTGGGGTTATTGTAATTTTCTCTAAAATGAAGGATTAATTCATAGATTCATAGATTATCTCAAACAAAGCTATGTTTTCTCTCTTATTTTCTATGTTAATCTTTCTTTAATTTCATCTTTGTTCTTCTAGGTTAATATGTGATCTGTAGTCAAATTTATTTATATTAAAAACATTAATTTTTGTGACCACCACTATTGTTGTTGATTAGAGACTGTGTGCAGGTTATCTTGCATGTGTTTAATTGATGAATTCACTATCAGTGACCAACCCTTGCACTTGATTTTATTTTGTTGGATTCATTGTTTAGATGCCCAGAAAAACCATTCTTAATCTCAGATCTGCAGAGGCTTCCTTACTCTCTGCTAGGCCCGAGGTTTAGTGTTCCTCTCCTTTCTTCCACCTATCATTATCAACAATTGTGCTCTGCTGAATGAGACTCCATGCCCAATGGATTAGGACTCTGTTCTATGAAGTTACAACCTTTTATTCCAGCCCGTTGGCATTATTTTCCTCAACCATGTTTATCCTTTTCTTCAACATTTGAATCTGGCATTTGTGCTTAATGATGTAAGATGATGTCTAGTAACAGTAGGCAGTTAGTTTCCTTTTGTCTTAGAGGGAGCCCCCTCTGATCCAAGATCCAATTTGTGGCCTAAAGTAGGCTTCAAGATGTCTTAGCATGGTTTCTAAGCAGCTAGGAACCATCTCAAGTTACAACATAAACCATAGGTATCGAACTACCAAAAAAATATCTTTAATGGGAAAGAAGAGGCTAGGAAAAAACCATAAATAATGATGCCTCAATTATGGAAAAAAGAATTTGAGAATAATTGTGGTAAGCAATTGGTTTTAGTTACATCCACATTTGTTACTTGTTATAGATTTTTAATATTTTTTATTTACTCTGATAAAAAATCTATTTCCATTTATGTTTCCCAAGGTCATAAGGGTGGGGTTCCATGATGTATGAGTTCATAATTCTATCAGTTTCCCTACTATGAGCACCTACAAGTACCTCATATATTTGATACAATGTATATTAGAAACAATGCCACAAAATTCTTATGGAAAATTCTAGATGGAAAGAATAACAAGGACAAAATTGCTAAAGTTATCAGCGAGTTTGAGGAAGCCAATGTAATGCAACATTTGACTCATATTTTTGTAATGGACAGCAGACCAGTCTTCTATGGTTATTAACAAAGAAAGAGAATGATGTTATATGGAAAATTAATTTTTCATTGGCTTTGCTTCAACATAAATAATATATTAACTAAAAAAAAAGGTGATTTTCGTAGGACAAAACCTCATGATTGACATGTGTATACACACACACACACACACACACACACACACACACACACACACACACACACACACACACACACACACACACACATATATATATAAGAAATAAATGATAATTCTTCTTTCCTTGTTGCAATATGTTCTACTTATAGCTCTCCCAAACAACTTTGACAATAACATAAAGCAAGTTATATATGATCTTGGAAAGTACATGTGGTAAGTAAAATTTATAATTGAAATGTTACTTTTAGAACTTGCTGACTTTGGGTTTACTTGAATTATATAATTTTATGGTCAAATCATGTAATTTATTTGTACTTTTAGGCAGTTGTCATATAAATAAATCCATAAAGAAGATATCAAGTATTGGAAGAGAGATATTCCTTGTGTAATGTGTGAAATGCAAAAGCATCTATCTCCAATATTTTTCAATGCACAAGAACATTACCTTATACACCTAGTCAAGAAGATTGAAATATGTGGACCCATACACATAAGGTCAATGTGGTTGGTTCAGAGAGGCACTTTAAGGTATTGAAGGATTTTGTTAGACAAAGATCACATCTAGAGGGTTCAATGGTTGAATTATATATGGTATATAAATCCGATTCAATGGTTGAATTATATATGGTATATAAATCCCTAGTGTATTTTAGTGAGTATTTTCCCCAAGTAGTGGATGATATTAATGTGTCACTCCTTTGGGATGTCAATTCCACCAACAAATTTGAAGGGAAGATGTTGTTATGGAAATGTAGATGGAGAAAATTGAAAGGTATTAGATTTTATTGTAATTATTATTTTTGTACATATATGTTTAATCTTGATTGGTGCACCAAATCTTTTTTTTTTCTTCATCTAGGTGGTGGAGAGTGGGATGCACCCCATTTATACATCGTGAAAAATATTGACTAAATGAAGGTATGGATAGAATCATATAATGAAGTGTACCATAGTTTATCATCAATTAAAGTGGTGGATTTGGTTACAATAGATTATTTATATAGTGATACGAATATAACATAGAAGGAAATTGATATAGAATATGGTGCAAAAGATAGAAAGGTAAACATTTCCTATTGATTTTTAGATTTTAATTCCCATTTTTGTGTTTTCTTTGTCACTCAAATGATATCATACATATATTTATCAATTTATAACGATACATTTATAGAATGTCGAGAATGTATGTGAAACATCACAAATCTATGTGGTGCAATGGTAGAAAATATTACACCAAACAATTAGATGATAAGAAGAAAACTTGTGAAAATGGGATAAATACACTTTTCTAGGTTACTAGTATTTTCCACAAGGGTGATAGAAATCCAATCATATTTTATTTGAGTTAATATGGCTATTTGGAGTATATATTGGATATATACTTTAAATACTTCAAAGTGGTTATCTTAAAGGTCAAGTGGTACATATTGTAATTACAAGGTGATTGAAAGCACTGTTATTTATCATAATAATGGATTTACCATGATTAATACTACTAGGTATGAGTTGAATACAAATCCCTATATTCTTCCAAGTCAATGTGAGTATATATTTTATTCACAAGTTCCAGGTAGACCAAGTTAGTCATTTTTGTTAGATTTTATCCAAAAGGAAGGCATGCAAAGTATATTTTGATAGAAGAAAATGTCCATGAAGAAGATGAAAAAGATGCAATATGAGAGTAGGAAGAAGTGTTGGAAAAAGAGGAGAATGAATTTGGCCATCCATTTATTGGCTCATATCCTATGATTCATGTTAATGGTGATGATTATGTTGTCGATGAATCGGTGCTAAGCATCTTAGATGGTGTTATGGAAAATCCTTTCAATGATTTTGAAAGATTGGATACAAATTCTATTTTTGATGAGTTTCATATTGAATTGGATGAAGTTGAAGATCAATTTGAACTAGATATGTAATAAATATTATTTAATAAATTCAATGGATTCAAATTGAGTACTCTTATCATTTCCCCTTCTTGATTTTATCTCCTTCTTTATTTTGATCTTAATGGTGAATTGCTTCTCACATGCTATGTTACTTTGATGGATAGTTGACATTAGATAAATTTCTTATGTTATTGCCCCTTTCCTTAATCCCACACATTTTGTATATTATACCTTTGTATGTTCTTCTATCCCCATCAGGTACCTCCCTAGGTACCCCACATTATCCCCCTTAGGTACACCATGTTGTAGGTTATCTAGAAATATATTCCCACTCTACCAAGAAGTAATTTTAAAACTCTAGAGGGGATTATCTTTGTTTCAAGAATTACTTATTTTATATTAAACAAGGACAACCATGTTAAGGTAGGATCTCATCTAGCCCCTCCCCCCTTAAATTACTCTTAATTCCCCATACCCAATCTATCTAGTGGAAAAGAAATCAAATTAACTTTATATCATATAACATCTAAAATGGCATAAAATGTATAAAAACATAAGTCATAGTAAAAAATAATCGAGAAGCAAATGTAGTAAAAAACAGAATCATCTCCTACATTTCAAAATATTCAAAAAATTCATTAATCTTCTTCTCTTCATCCAAATCAATATCTAATTCATTAAGATTTGAATTGCTAAAAGGATTGGCCATAACAACATCGTCATAAACTTCTTCAATTTCTTTGTTTGTCACATCTACCTTCTCTCGATTTGCATCATCTTCAAGTTCTTTGTCTAACACATCTACTTGCTCATATGCATCATATTGTTGATATTATCCAATATATCCTTATTTTGGTAAAATATACTTTATAGGCCTTATTCTTAGGTCATACCTAACAACATATTCCTAACCTACTTTATTTGGCACCTACGAATTGGAAGACATGATCATACTAACTTGGAAGGAAATAAGGATCTATACCTTGCTCAAATAACATGTATTAATCATGGTAAATCCATTAGCATGCTCAATAAAAATTATATCATGATCACTTTCATTCTTTCATAACTTGTACGAATAGACTTTAAAGAGAACTACTTTGAAGGAATTCAAGTCTTACTCAAGTATATCTTCTAGGTATCCATAGTATATATTAGATACTTATAAATACCTGCCACTATTAGAGGAAACATTAGTAACCTGGAAAATTGCATTATCTTGCAATTAGAGGTTTTATTCATATCATCCAACTATTTGATATGAAATTTCTGACCATTACACCATATAGCTATGTGGTGTTTCACTTGCACTAATATGCCTAAAATGTTAAAAATGCATTGTCAATTGATAAACATATTTATACCTAGTTAATATTTTGAGGACAAAAGAACAACACATGAAATATGGGAAATGTTAGTCCTGAAAATGTTCCTAGTTGTTCAGAGGAACGATGCCAATGATCCTTTGATCCAAAACCCAGGTGATCCAGATTATATTCAGCACGACATGAGAGAGGAGATATAATAAAGAAATGCATAGAGATATCTTGGATATCCAATAATATAACAGAAATGTATCAGAGATGCAACCATAAACACAGAGATACAATAATACACAATTTTCTATTAATGAGCAAAAATGTACAAAGACTGTAAAAATACAGAGTGAAAGACTCGCTAGAATGGTGGCAGCTTATCTTTGAGAAGAGATGTGTCTGCTACTCACATTCACAAGAAGATGATTTTACAATGAGGTTCCAAAAGCCTTTTATCATAAATAAAATCCAAAACCCTAACCCCAGAAGATGAAAAGCCAACAGTTTTGTGGGCCCCGTTTTGGGTAGTTTGGTGTATCAACTTCCTGGGGGCATAACTTTGGCATACGATCTCCATTTGGGGTGCACGATAGCCTGTTGGAAAGGTATCGTTGAAGAGATTCATTTTTGAAGCTCAATGAGAGCCTTCGACTAACATTGAGAGTATCGATCCCCAAAAACTTCATTTAGGCCCTCAAAATGGCCCCGGAAGTTAAAAACTGCTAAAAATAGTAAATGGCCAAAATTGTCAGAAAAATGTTTTGAGTTAGTTGGAAGAGGTGGGTGGCCACCAATATCCACCTGGATCACTAGGAAAGGTTTTTAAGGATACCTTTCTTTATAAAGGGTGAAATGCATAAATACTTTCTCCTCGCATCTCTTTAATACTTTTAGAAAGAATGATTGGGCTTGTTTGTGACTAATAGGGGAATTTTTGTTTCATTGTACTATAATTTTAGGAATAAATAATGGGCAACTATGTGAAAAGAGAGGAGCGCATGTAAGGTATCCAATCTAGGATAAATCTTACCAGGTGTGAGTGGAGAATAACGTACCGAGCATCAAATAATTTAGTAGTTTCCACAATTATGCATTCAAATTCGAATCACATGCATTTGAAAAAATGAATTGTCCAATACATTCATATAAAAAATATTCTACAAATATGAATAATCTAAAAAATACATGAATGAAGATTGGTCAATGACATGAAATCAATCTCATTCATCAAAACTCCATACATGTTTACAACATATATGGGCCAAAACGTTGTTGCTAAAATATTTATTTGATAATTTGAGTACATTATAGAGATGGAAATTGGATCAATTACAATTGAGAAGAAAGTGCGATGGGAGTTACAACCTAATACAACAAAACATTATTGAATCCCTATCAACCTCCATGGTTGTCCTCTCCTAATTTTTCTTTCTACTGGAGCTGGATTGATCTCTCGACCTTGAGGTTCAAACACTCCTCTCTATGTCTGTTGATGATGAGAAAATGGGTCCGATAGCTTATTTGTAGCTTCTCCTTATAAGAAAACCACTTCTTGCTTCTTGAAACCACATTAACAATTTATTTATACTACTTCTTTATCTAATGAAACTTTTTATCTTTCTAGTAGAACTTCCAATTAAAGTGAAAAAATCACTTTTACTATGGTAAAATGTCCTTTGATTGAAATATTTTTATCCCCAAAGCTGGCTCAATCTGAATCCTTCCATATGAATAGGTCCAAAGGATAGATTTGTTGGGTTGGTTACCTCCTGATTCTGCAAAATTGAGGATTTTTATCGGCTAAAGGAAACATAGTTGTTTCCTCTTAGACACAATCACCTCACTGCATGGTATAGCATTGATTGGCCCTTGGGTCCTCTACCATCTATCTCAGTCAGATGTTTGCTAGAAAATGCAGCGATGTGTTAAGATAATTTATAGGATAACATGTTGTTGCCATTTCTGAACGAGTATGAATAAGAGGGGGCCTTCCTCCCGTTTGTGAGAATAGGTAGAATTTCCAACACATCTGAAGCTAATATCACCAATAAGACTTATCAAGGAAAGAATCCCCTACAAGTGGATCACCATCCATCAGAGAAGAGCTCAGAAAGAAGAATTCAATGAAGAAGAGATGTTTGCATATGGTGATAACTTGTCGTGTGGCCCTTAATTATAGCACCGTGATGTGGTGCAAAAAATATGATGTGTTGCGAAAAATATGACTGGTCGAACCCATGATTGATCAAATATGTGCATAGTACTGAAGATCAGAAACTACAATGTGTAAGGAATGACAAATGATATCATTACCCATTAGTTGTATCTGAAATGACGATGATTACCAATGATTTTCCTTAGATTGGACTAGTCAATCGTGCCACACGATTCTTATGATGTTTATGACAACCTTTCTCACATGGGAAAATACGTTAAGGTAATGATTTATTCATTTTTTAAATGATTTGGGGACACACATCACTTAAATCTTGGTTTTCTCACCAAATTTTAGAATCACGTGAAAATTTGAATGACATCATAGGTGACATCGTCAATGTACAACAAACATGTGGCGGTTTGTCATTGGTCTAGATGTATTCCTTGTTGGCATGTCTGTCAAGCTTGATGACACTAGGTTGGTCCATGTGTCTCCCTGTAATCCATAATATCTCTCTAGTGACTGTGTGGATTCATCTAACTGTGCAATGGTCACTTGATATGTGTCTGGACATGTGATATCTAGTTCAAAGCATGGTAGTTTATGATTGGTCCACCTCACCTTCCATATAGATGCGGGGTATGTACTCGAGAGCATGGGTTTCGAGATACCACTGGTGGTACCACATGGGTACATGCATGGTTTTCTTATGGAAAATGGTCATGTGAAACCAATGTACATAGGACACATATCAAGCCTTGGAACCACCCTTCGCATGCCCAAATTTCATTAAATCCTGAGCAAGTTGTGGATGCAATGTGTGTTGTACGCTATAGATATCATGAAGCAGAACGTGATCAGATCTGAACAAGTGATTTCTTTTTGCGGATGATGTGCAATGAAATATTGACCCTTATCACTTGTTCCCAACTATTGGTCATTGATATAAGCCCCTATGATTCATGCACAATCTTATGGGTGTGTCAATTAATCCCCTAGAGGCTTGTTTAAGCTCTTTCTTGCAGAATTTAGCCATAGTTCCTTCCTTTTCCACCTTTTCCATTCAATAAAAGGACCTTTAAAGAAAATTATTTCTATGGTGCAAGCTCCATTGGTCTTCTTTTCTTACAATATCTTCTCCACAACTAAAACTACCTCTAAACCAACAGTTCCTATGAAAAACTTAAATCTTGTACTAACAAGAAAAAAACTAAAAAGTCGTGGGTAATTCTTTCTTGACTATCTTTTGCACCATATGTGAAATCAATTTCCCTCAACATGAGATTGGTATATTGATAACAATGAGCTCTTAGACTCTACTACCCCATCCCATGATAACTTACCATAAATTTTTGTACAACATTCTATTTGTACATTCATCTAGTGAAGATTATTCACAATGTATAAATCTAGTACATCCCACTCTCAATCACTTGTATGAAGAAATAGCAGTTAAACAATTATGTACCAATAAAACTTAAGAAATGATGGATGAATAAAAAATAAATAAGTATGATGTTGATAAAAATTAATATAAAGTATTATAGCTCTCTATTGTCTAATCACATTTCACTTTCCTCTCTTTACCTTTCCCCAACAAAACCTTATTTTCGTATTTTTTAATGGATTTTACATCCCAAATTTGCGGTACATTTATATATATTAATACTTCATAAATATACTCGCTAATATAAACCAAGGATTGATATACCATATAGCCCTCAACCAAAGATCCCTCAATGCGTGATGTTGTCTAAATAAATATTTCACTACCTTCAAGTGCCTCTCTACCATCCACATAGACCTTGTGTGTATAGGCCCACATATTTCAATCTCCTCAACTTGGTGTATAAGGTAGTCTTCTTGTGCATTAAAAAAGGTCATAGGAACCCTGGATGGGGTGATAGTACAACCCATATGTCATATGGAAGGGACCAACGATGACCATCATGGCACCAACCACGTGACAGGTGCGTGCTCTTCCCTCCCTCCTGCACCATGCATTTAATGCAGCTCCATCACAAACAAGGCACCATTACTCCTAGTGCACCCTGCTCTGGCCTCCCATCCCCTCGATGGATCAATACGTTGGATCAATCTTTACTCTTCTCGCATGTGTCCTATTCCACCAGCGATATTTGCACCATGAATATCACTATCCTTGCTCACAACTCTATTTGCTTCTGGCCAAGTCCTTCAGCAGACTGCACTCTCCCCTGCTGCTCCTTGGCTTCCTTAGATTTCTTCGTATGCTTGCTAGCCCTCGCCACACCTCAATCATGTCAAGACAGCAAGGGAAATCCAAACGTGGCTCGGCTTGGCAACCAAATCAACCACGTTTGGAAATTAGACCGTCATCATCCCCTGCACCCTCTCATAGTTCATCAACCTCCTCACCAACCTCCTCGATGCAGTCTGGCCATATCCCTAGTAGTCTTTTGCCCCTCTCCTCGCCCCATGGATGTAGGATCGAATGGTTCAATCTCCTTGGAAATTCTCTGGGTTTCAACCCAGGGCCAATTTTAGACCTGGCATCCTCCTCACAACCAGCTCCAGTCATTCCTCCCAATTCTCTAGAGAATTCAGCACATGAGCCTTCACCAGTCCATTTTCCCCCAGTCCAAGCTTTGAGTGAAGGATTTGGTTCCAGCCATGGACATCAACAAGAGAATCCTCACTCCTGCTCATACTATTCCTCCTGCACAAAGATACAATAAGGCCTTGCTATTCTGCAAGGCCTGGTGTTCGAATTATGAAAGGATTTGGATGACTTGTGTTTTCGTTTAGAAGTCTTGGATAGGAAGGGAATACAATTCCTGCAAATGCTTTCAGCATTGCATGGAAATTTCCACCCCTCAGATGTGGGACCAAATGCACCAGGGTATGGACAACCGATATTGGTACCAGCTATGCACAGGCATCCAGAGGAGGAAGCAACACCACCAGCTACGCACAGACACCCGGAGGAGGAAGCAACACTAGACACAGCTCCATCGCTCCAGGCCACTTCCTGGGACGCGGGGCCACGCTACAAGCCTACAACCTGAACCACACAAGTGTCTCTCTGCATGGTCTGCTGAATGTTTAGATTACATTTTTCCACTTGTAGCTCTTTTAGTTATATTCTATCTGGTTTGAGTTATGTTAGTCTTAGCAGAAATAGTAAATTGGTTTCCCCCATGGGGCGATGTTACTTCTATGGTTAGATTTTGTCTTATGACTGGTATTTTGATACATTGGCTCCAGACCTAGCAGGCTGGCTGAATTGGTTTCCCCATGGGGCAATTTAGTTATTACAGTCTGGGTTAAACTATTAATGCTGTAATTTTTTATTTTGGAAGGCTTTTTATACAATCTTACTTAAAAAATAAAGGTCATAGGAATATACTTTGCAATTCACACATTAGTTGACAAATTTATTTTTTCCAATGCCTTTATCTTCTTTATGGATTTCATTATATGACGATCATCTACACATGATACAAGAAACTACATGATTCAAAACAATAACAAGTATACATACAATGCAAGTAAATCACATGTATGCAAGTTATGTAGCTAACCTTTCAATTATAAATTGTGACTTACCACGTATACTTTCCAAGATAATATATAAAATGTTTTATGTTGGTGTTAAAGCTTTCTAGGAGAGATAGAGGTAGAACATATTGAAACATAGAAGGAATCATTATTTTTTCCCAAAATTCAAAACAATACCCAAATTCTAAAAAGAGGAATAACAATACGAGAATTTACCAATACACATTAATAAAGTCATGCTAAATATGATTTTTTACTCCACCAAATTCACCTTTCTTCGTTAATATATTCTTCATGTTTCTAAATAAATACCAATGGGAAATTTAATTTTATAAATGGTGTCTTTTACATCATTCCTTTATTACTCTATAAATAACCATGGAATATTGTTTGGTTTCCATCGCTAGAATAATGAATTAAATTTTGCATTACATGATTGGATTCATGAATGACATTACAAAATTTGGTGATTTTATCTTTGTTACTCCTTCGATCTAAGATTCTCCATAATGTTTCTATAGAATTTTTCCCAATATGCATTGTATCAAACAAATGATTTAATTGTAGGTGCTCACAGTATGACAACCTACTAAATTAGATGGACTATATTTTCATTCATCACGGAACTCATTAATGTGTTGACAACTTTTATGAAACATAAAGGAAAATAAATTAAATATTAGATACAATACAAAAAAATGAATATAAATACAAGATGTATAACATTACATATGATATGAAAACCAATTGCTTACCTTGATTATTCTATTTATACTCCAATTTCCATACTTGAGATGGCATTCTTCATGGTTTTCTTCTAGTCTCTTCCTTCCCATTAAAATATATTTCTTGGAAATTTTACATCAATGGTGCTTAGAGAGCAAGTTCTTATACTCATCAAACACCTCTTTTCCTAAACTTCTTGAACTTGGATATATGATTATGGGACCTCATACTAGACATGAAAATTTACCCTTTGTTTGATTACCTACAAGATGTGGAATTATGTTATTACTAGTATACAAATAAATTATTCAAAAAATTCACAAATAATTGATAAAATTATATATTGTTAGAGTGCGATATTTACAACAAAAATGTGTTATYGCCAACGCATCATGAATTTTCCATGGAATTGAAATTGTTCTTTCCCTACCAGTTTATAGATGCCATGCATATTGATACCACCCATAACTTTATAAGTTTGTGGTGCCCCGTTTTACCTCACTACGTTTACAAAACCAAACTTATCTTTGAGGGTGTTTGTTCACAAATGACCTGGTTAATAAATTTTATTATGACAATCAAACTAAATTTTATCTGGATTTATTAGAATTAAAAAAATGTGAAAATGTTTAAAATAAATGCATGAGATGTTTTGATGAACAATTATTGAAATTATTTGTTAATTGAATAATAATGATCAGTAAGTTGATGATTTACATAGGATTTGTGTGTGTGTGTGTGTGTGTGTGTGTGTGTGTGTATTACAAATGTTACTAATAGTTTCCTGAGTTGACAGGTGTCATGTCTCCATTGTGTTCCTAGACAAATCTTGTGATTGTGCACCTCTTGATGGCATGTGGTACCACCACGTTTCTCACTTGGATACTTGGAAACACCAAGGATACCTTGTCTGGACTACACCTCTTCACCTAGAGAATACCCATACTTTGTTCTAGGCTACTAGTGAGTCACACTCCTACTCTAGTACAACTCTTGTATACTTAKTCAATTGTTAACAACTTAACACTTAGTCATATGTAAGCCTACATCCATCAAACAARGAGAGCAATTGTRAAATAGRTAAGAGAAACATAGATATAGTRTGAGCAACAAAAAATGTGCCTAACACCCGAMTAAGTCTTTTTTATTGAAAAATTGTTAYAATATGAGAAATATCGGCTTGGTTTAAAACTTGAGAAGAGTCACACGACTTGCCTCACCTCACCAAGACACTCATACATAAATTAATCACACCAAAACTCTTTGTCACAACCTTTCATGTTGCACCTCAGATGCGCCCTCAATTGTAGATTTATCGTCTCTTATMTGTCACAAGGTTTCACATATACCTACAGTTATATCCCCTAGCACACCTGCTCATACCTGTGAAAATAATKCCCCCAAACTCAGCCAAAAATAAGGTTTCCCCAACTCTTCTCACATAATCATTTCAAGGCAATACAAGTCCTCCCATGTGGAGTGACTTGGCTCCTTGGGGAATCTCTCCCCTCTTCTTCTAAGTCTACCTCATAATCGTAGATTTGATATTGATCTCCTTGTTATTCAAATATTCCTTCCTTGGTTGTGCGCCCTTGTTCTCTAATAGGGACTCCAAAGGTCACCATCACGAATTGTCATGTCCTTTGGGGGTATCATGCCCCTTTGCGATTCTATGTGTCCAAATGAATTGTTGCACCCCTTCACTTGCCTGGTCACCCAAACACATTGTCATGCCCCTTTGCAGACCCAATCACCCAAATTAACCCATGTGATCATCAACCATTGTTCCCCTTGGGACTGGCGTGCCCCAACCTTGGTGCGCTCCATACTTGGGAAAAACCCTTGGTGTGTTTGCATGCACAAGGCACCCACTTTTTTATCCATATTTATGAGACGAAATGAAACACATATCTATAACATTAACACAAATATATAGAGAAAAATAATAGAGATACAATGGAACTTAACTTCTATTCAATGAATAAATCTGTTAGAACTGTAAAATGCAGAATG
>JASDQU010738643.1:208910-224412 GCA_032191745.1 Picea mariana
AGTTAGTTAGTTTATTGTAGTTTGTTTTATTAGTTTCTAGTTTCCTTAGTTTAGATCATTTAGCTCAGATCACTTTCTCTTTGGTTTCCTTATGAGACCTCAGAGCGGCCAACGGAGCCGTTAAACTCGTCAGGGTGGTCCATACCAAACGGCTTGGGTTATTTAGACAACCCCGAACCGGTTCCACTCTCCCAGTTGACGGACGGTCAGTTTCGCCCGCCAACAAGACTGTGTGCGGGTTATCTTGCATGTGTTTAATTGATGAATTCACTATGAGTGACCAACCCTTGCACTTGATTTTATTTTGATGGATTCATTGTTTAGATGCCCAGAAAAACCATTCTTAATCTCAGATCTGCAGATACTTCGTTACTCTTTGCTAGGCTCGAGGTTTAGTGTTCCTCTCCTTTCTTCCACCTATCATTATCAACAATTGTGCTCTGTTGAATGAGACTCCATGCCCAATGGATTAGGACTCTGTTCTATGAAGTTACAACCTTTTATTCCAGCCCATTGTCATTATTTTCCTCAACCATGTTTATCCTTTTCTTCAACATTTGAATCTGGCATTTGTGCTTAATGATGTAAGATGATGTCTAGTAACAGTAGGCAGTTAGTTTCCTTTTGTCTTAGAGGGATCCCCCTCTGATCCAAGATCCAATTTGTGGCCTAAAGTAGGTTTCAATATGTCTTAGCATGGTTTCTAAGCAGCTAGGAACCATCTCAAGTTACAACATAAACCATAGGTATCAAACTAAAAAAAAATATCTTTAATGGGAAAGAAGAGGCTAGGAAAAAACCATAAAGAATGATGCCTCAATTATGGAAAAAGGAATTTGAGAATAATTGTGGTAAGCAATTGGTTTTAGTTACATCACATTTGTTACTTGTTATAGCTTTTTAATATTTTTTATTTACTCTGATAAAAAATCTATTTCCATTTATGTTTCCCAAGGTCATAAGGGTGGGGTTCCATGATGTATGAGTTCATAATTCCATCGGTTTCCCTACTATGAGCACCTACAAGTACCTCATCTATTTGATACAATGTATATTAGAAACAATGCCACAAAATTCTTATGGAAAATTCTAGATGGAAAGAATAACAAAGACAAAATTACTAAAGTTATCAGTGACTTTGAGGAAGCCAATGTAATGCAACATTTGAATCATCTTTTAGTGATGGACAACAGAACAGTCTTCTATGATTATTAACAAAGAAAGAGACTGATGTTATATGGAAAATTAAATTTTTCATTGGCTTTGCTTCAACATAAATAATATATTAACAAAAAAAAGGTGATTTTGGTAGGACAAAACCTCATGATTGGCATACCTTTATCGAGGTTTGACATTTTCTAATATTGTGATGTTATATATATATATATATATATATAATTTGTTAATAATATATGTTATTTTCTAATAAGAAATAAATGATAATTCTTCTTTCCTTGTTGCAATATGTTCTACCTATAGCTATCCCAAACAACTTTGACAATAACATAAAGCAAGTTATATATGATCTTGGAAAGTACATGAGGTAAGTAAAATTTATAATTGAAATGTTACTTTTAGAACTTGTTGACTTTGGGTTTACTTGAATTCTATAATTCTATGGTCAAATCATGTAATTTATTTGTACTTTTAGGTGGTTTTCATATAAATAAATCCATAAAGAAGATATCGAGTATTGGAAGAGAGATATTCCTTGTGTAATGTGTGAAATGCAAAAGCATCTACCTCCAATATTTTTCAATGCACAAGAACATTACCTCATACACCTAGTCGAGAAGATTGAAATATGTGGACCCATACACATAAGGTCAATGTGGTTGGTTCAGAGAGGCACTTGAAGGTATTGAAGGATTTTGTTAGAAAAAGATCACATCTAGAGGGTTCAATGGTTCAATTATATATGGTATATCAATCCCAAGTGTATTTTAGTGAGTATTTTCCCCAAATGGTGGATGATATTAATGTGTCACTCCTTTGGGATGTCAATTCCACCAACAAATTTGAAGGGAAGATGTTGTTATGGAAAGGTAGATGGATAAAATTGAAAGGTATTAGATTTTATTGTAATTATTATGTTTAATCTTGATTGGTGCACCAAATCTATTTTTTTTCTTCATTTAGGTGGTGGAGAGTGGGATGCACCCCATTTATACATTGTGAAAAATATTGACTAAATGAAGGTATGGATAGAATCATATAATGAAATGTACCATAGTTTATCATCAATTAAAGTGGTGGATTTTGTTACAATATATTATTTATATAGTGATACGAATATAACATAGAAGGAAATTGATATAGAATATGGTGCAAAAGATAGAAAGGTAAACATTTCCTATTGATTTTTAGATTTTAATTCCCATTTTTGTGTTTTCTTTGTCACTCAAATGATATCATACATATATTTGTCAATTTATAATGATACATTTATAGAATGTCGAGAATGTATGTGAAACATCACAAATCTATGTGGTGCAATGGTAGAAAATATTACACCAAACAATTAGATGATAAGAAGAAAACTTCTGAAAATGGGATAACTACACTTTTCTAGGTTACTAGTATTTTCCACGAGGGTGATAGAAATCCAATCATATTTTATTTGAGGAATATGGCTATTTGGAGTATATATTGGATATATACTTTAAATACTTCAAAGTGGTTCTCTTTAAGGTCAAGTGGTACATATTGTAATTACAAGGTGATTGAAAGCACTGTTATTAATCATAATAATGGATTTACCATGATTAATACTACTGGGTATGAGTTGAATACAAATCCCTATATTCTTCCAAGTCAATGTGAGTAGATATTTTATTCACAAGTTCCAGGTAGACCAAGTTGGTCATTTTTGTGAAAGACTCGCTAGAATGGTGGCAGCATATCTCTGAGAAGAGATGTGTCCGCTACTCACATTCGCAAGAAGATGATTTTACAATGAGGTTCCAAAGGCATTTTATCATAAATAAAATCCAATAACCTAACCCCGGAAGATGAAAAGCCAACAGTTTTGTGGGCCCCGTTTTGGGTAGTTTGGTGTATCAACTTCCCGGGTGCGTAACTTTGGCATACGATCTCCATTTGGGGTGCACGATAGCCTATTAGAAAGGTATCATTGAAGAGATTCATTTTTGGGGCTCAATGAGAGCCTTCAACTACCATTGAGAATATCAATCCCAAAAAACTTCATTTAGGCCCTCAAAATGGCCCCGGAAGTTAAAAACTGCTAAAAATAGTAAATTGCCAAAATTGTCAGAAAATTGTTTTGAGCTAGTTGGAAGAGGTGGGTGGCCACCAATATCCACCTGGATCACCAGGAAAGGTTTTTAAGGATACCTTTCTTTATAAAGGGTGAAATGCATAAATACTTTCTCCTCACATCTCTTTAATACTTTCAGAAAGGACGATTGGGCTTGCATGTGACTAATAGGGGAAATTTTTGTTCCGTTGTACTATAATTTTAGAAATAAAGAATGGGCGACTATGTGAAAAGAGAGGAGCGCATGTAATGTATCCAATATGGGATAAATCTTACCAGGTGTGAGTGGAGAATAAAGTACCGAGCATCAAATACTTTAGTAGTTTCCACAATTATGCATTCAAATTCGAATCACATTCATTTCAAAAATGAATTGGCCAATACATTCATATAAAAAATATTCTACAAATATGAATAATCTAAAAAATACATGAATGAAGATTGGTCATTGACATGAAATCAATATCATTCATCAAAACTGCATACATGTTTACAACATATATGGGCCAAAACGTTGTTGCTAAAAGATTTATTTGATAATTTGAGTACATTAAAGAGATGGAAATTGGATCAATTACAATTGAGAAGAAAGAGCGATGGGAGTTACAACCTAATACAACAAAACATTATTGAATCCCTATCAACCTCCATGGCTGTCCTCTCCTAATTTTTCTTTCTGCTAGAGCTAGATTGATCTCTCGACCTTGAGGTTCAAACACTCCTCCTCTCTCTGTAGGTTGATGATGAGAAAATGAGTCCGATAGCTTATTTATAGCTTCTCCTTATAAGAAAACCACTTCTTGCTTCTTGAAACCACCTTAAAAATTTATTTATACTACTTGTTTATCTAATGAAATTATTTATCTTTCTAGTAGAACTTCCAATTAAAGTGAAACAATCACTTTTACTATGGTAAAATGTCCTTTGATTGAAATATTTTTATCCCCAAAGCTAGCTCAATCTGAATCTTTCCATATGAATAGGTCCAAAGGATAGAGTTGTTGGGTTGGTTACCTCTTGATTATGCAAAATTGAGGATTTTTATCGGCTAAAGGAAACATAATTGTTTCCTCTTAGACACAATCACCTCACTGCATGGTATAGCATTGATTGGCCCTTGGGTCCTCTACCATCTATCTCAGTCGGATGTTTGCCAGAAAATGCAGCTATGTGTTAAGATAATTTATAGGATAACCTGTTGTTTCCATTTCTGAATAAGAGGGGGCCTTCCTCCCCTTTGTGAGAATAGGTAGAATTTCCAACACATCTGAAGCTAATATCACCAATAAGACTTATCAGGGAAAGAATCCCCTGCAAGTGGATCACCATCCATCAGAGAAGAGCTCAGAAATAAGAATTCAATGAAGAAGAGATGTTTGCAGATGGTGATAACTTGTTGTGTGGCCCTTAATTATAGCACTGTGATGTGTTGCGAAAAATATGAGTGGTCGAACCCATGATTGATCAAATATGTGCATAGTACTGAAGATCAGAAACTACAATGTGTAAGGAATGACCAATGATATCATTACCCATTAGTTGTATATGAAATGACGATGATTACCAATGATTTTCCTTAGATTGGACTGCTCAATCGCGCCACATGAATCTTATGATGTTTACGACAACCTTTCTCACACGGGAAAATACGTTAAGGTAATGATTTATTCATTTTTTAAATGGTTTGGGGACACACGTCACTTTAATCTTGGTTGCCTCACCAAATTTTAGAATCACGTGAAAATTTGAATGACATCATAGGTGACATCGTCAATGTACAACAAACACATGGCAGTTTGTCATTGGTCTATATGTATTCCTTGTTGGCATGCTTGTCAATCTTGACGACACTGGGTTGGTCTGTGTGTCTCCCTATAATCCATAATCTCTCTCTGGTGACTGTGTGGCTTCATCTAACTGTGCAATAGTCACTTGATATGTGTCTGGACATGTGATATCTAGTTCGAAGCATGGTAGTTTATGATTGGTCCACCTCACCTTCCATATAGACGCGGGGTATGTACTTGAGAGCTTGGGTTCCGAGATACCACTAGTGGTACCACATGGGTACATGCATGGTTTTCTTATGGAAAATGGTCATGTGAAACCAATGTACATAGGACACATATCAAGCCTTGGAACCACCCTTCGCATGCCCAAATTTCATTAAATCCTGAGAAAGTTGTGGATGCAATGTGTGTTGTACGCTATAGATATCGTGAGGTAGAACATGATTAGATCCGACCCAGTGATTTCTTTCTGCGGATGATGTGCATTGAAATATTGACCCTTATCACTTGTTCCCAACTATTGGTCATTGATATATGACCCTCTGATTCATGCATGATCTTATGGGTGTGTCAATTAATCCCCTAGAGGCTTGTTTAAGCTCTTTCCTGCAGAATTTAGCCATAGTTCCTTCCTTTTCCACCTTTTCCATTCAATAAAAGGACCTTTAAAGAAAATTATTTCTATGGTGCAGGCTCCATTGGTCTTCTTTTCTTACAATATCTTCTCCACAACTAAAACTACCTCTAAACCAACAGTTCCTATGAAAAACTTAAATCTTGTACTAACAAGAAAAAAACTAAAAAATCATGGGTAATTCTTTCTTGACTATCTTTCGCACCATATGTGAAATCAATTTCCCTCAACATGAGATTGGTATATTGATAACAATGAGCTCTCAGACTCTACTACCCCATCCCATGATAACTTACCATAAATTTTTGTACAACGTTCTGTTTGTACATTCATCTAGTGAAGATTATTCACAATGTATAAATCTAGTACATCCCACTCTCAATCACTTGTATGAAGAAATAGCAGTTAAACAATTATGTACCAATAAAACTTAAGAAATGATGGAGGAATAAAAAATAAATAAGTACGATGTTGATAAAAATTAATATAAAGTATTATAGCTCTCTATTGTCTAATCACATTTCACTTTCCTCTCTTTACCTTTCCCCAACAAAACCTCATTTTCATATTTTTTAATGGATTTTACATCCCAAATTTGAGGTACATTTATATCTATTACTACTTCACAAATATACTCGCTAATATAAACCAAGGATTGATATACCATATAGCCCTCAACCAAATATCCCTCAATACGTGATGTTGTCTAAATAAATATTTCACTACCTTCAAGTGCCTCTCTACCATCCACATTGACCTTGTGTGTATAGGCCCACATATTTCAATCTCCTCAACTTGGTGTATAAGGTAGTGTTCTTGTGCATTAAAAAAGGTTGTAGGAACCTCGGATGTGGTGATAGTACAACCCATATTTCATATGGAAGGGACCGATGATGATCATCATGGCACCAGCCACGTGACAGGCACATGCCCTTCCCTCCCTCCTGCGCCATGCATTTAATGCAGCTCCATCACAAACAAGGTGCCATTACTCCTAGTGCGCCTTGCTCTGGCCTCCCGTCCCCTCGATGGATCAATACGTTGGATCAATCTTTACTCTTCTCGCATGTGTCCTATTCCACCAGGGATATTTGCACCATGAATATCACCAGCCTTGCTCACAACTCTATTCTCTTCTGGCCGAGTCCTCCAACAGATTGAGCTCTCCCCTGCTGCTCCTTGGCTTCCTTAGATTTCTTCC
This sequence comes from Picea mariana, assembly GCA_032191745.1. Lineage (NCBI taxonomy): Eukaryota > Viridiplantae > Streptophyta > Pinopsida > Pinales > Pinaceae > Picea > Picea mariana. The sequence continues at coordinate 215,813 of JASDQU010738643.1, forward strand.
TATGCTTGCCATCCCTCACCACGCCTCAATCATGTCAAGACAGCAAGGGAAATCCAAACATGGCTCAGCTTGGTAACCAAATCGACCACGTTTGGAAATTAGACCCCCATCAGCCCCTCCACCCTCTCACAGTTCATCACCCTCCTCGCCAACCTCCTCAATGCAGTCTGGCCATATCCCTAGCGGTATTTTTCCCCTCTCCTCGCCCCATGGATGTAGGATCGAATGGTTCGATCTCCTGGGAAATTCTATGGGTTTCAACCCAGGGCCAATTTTAGATCTGGCATCCTCCTCGCAACTAGCTCCAGTCGTTCCTCCCAATTCTCCAGCGAATTCATCACATGAGCCTTTGCCAATCCATTCGGCCCTGGTCCAAGCTTTGATTGAAGGATTCGATGCCAACCATGGACATAAACAAGAGAATCCTCACTCTTGCTCAGACTATTCCTCATGCACAAAGATAAAAGAAGGCCTTGCTATTCTGCAAGGCCTGGTGTTCGAATTATGAAAGGATTTGGATGAACTACGTTTTCGTTTGGAAGTCTTGGACGGGAAGGGAATACAATTCCTACAAATTCTTTCAGCCTTGCATGGAAATTTCCACCCCTCAGATGTGGAACCAAATGCACCAGGGAACGAACAATCGATATTGGTACCAGCTACACACAGGCATCCAAAGGAGGAAGCAGCAACACCAACTATGCACAGACATCCGGAGGAGGAAGCAACACCAGACATGTCTCCATTGCTCCAGGCCACTTCCTGGGACGTGAGGCCACACTACAAGCCTACAACCTGAACTGCACAAGTGTCTCTCTGCATGGTCTGCTGAATGTTTAGAGTACATTTTTCCACTTCTCTCTTTTAGTTATATTTTGTTTGGTTTGACTTATGTCAGTCTTAGCGGAAATAGTAAATTGGTTTCCCCCATGGGGCAATGTTACTTCTATGGTTAGATTTTTTCTTATGACTGGTATTTTGATACATTGGTTCCAGACCTGGCAGGCTGGCTGAATTGGTTTCCCCATGGGGCAATTTAGTTATTACAGTCTAGGTTAAACTACTAATGCTGTAATTTTTTATTTTGGAAGGCTTTTTATACAATCTTACTTAAAAAATAAAGGTCATAGGAATATACTTTGCAATTCACACATTAGTTGACAAATTTATTTTTTCMAATGCCTTTATCTTCTTTATGGATTTCATTATATGACAATCATCTACACATGGTGTTCCGCGAGTACTTGGACAAGTTCATCCAAGTATTCATCGACGATATTCTGATCTACTCTCGGATGACGGAGGAGCATGAAGAGCACTTGCGCTTGGTACTACAGTGTTTGCGAGAGCACAAATTATATGGGAAGTTGTCCAAATGCTCTTTTTATCAATCAAGGATTCACTACCTAGGGCATGTCATCTCCGGCGAAGGTATCGCCGTGGATCCAACTAAGGTTGAGGCTATTATGGAATGGCCGGCGCCGATGAATGTCACGGAAGTGCGTAGTTTTATGGGTTTAGCCAGATACTACCGACGGTTTGTCGAAGGATTTTCGAAGATAACAGGTCCAATCACAGAGTTGCAGAAGAAAAACAAGAAGTTTGTGTGGACAGAGAAATGCACGGAAGCATTTGGGAGGCTTAAGGAGTTGTTGACAACAACACCAATACTAAAGGTCCCTGACATGGACGTAGACTTCTTGGTATGCACTGACGCATCCAAGGAAGGTTTAGGTGGAGTCTTGATGCAAGACGGATGAGTGATTGCTTACATTTCGAGAAAACTGAGAAGGCATGAGGAGAACTACGCGACGCATGACTTGGAGTTATTAGCCATTGTTTATGCCTTAAAGGTATGGAGACACTACCTGGTTGGACAAAAATTTGAATTAAAGACTGATCATTGTGGATTACAACACATTTTCATGCAAAGCGACCTAAACGCGCAACAACGACGTTGGTCGGAATTGCTTAGCGAGTACGACTTCGAGATTACTTACATAAAGGGAACCGTGAACCGAGTGGCAGATGCTTTGAGTCGGAGGCCGCGCATCTTTTCGGTGTTGCCTCTTCAGACGTATCTACGTGAGAAGATTCTCACTTTACAGCGTGACGATGACTGGTACAAGGAAGTCGAAGATTTTATCGGACAAAACACTATGATGGTACCACGATATGAGGGATTTACCTTTGACAGCGATGGTTTATTGAGATTTAGAGGTCGAATTTACGTACCGCCAAACGACGAGTTGAGGATGTTGATCCTGAGCGAGGCTCATAGAGCAGTTTACATGGCTCACCCGGGAGTCATGAAGATGAGGGCAGACCTTAAGCCCTTGTTCTTCTGGAAAGGAATGAAGGCCGACATAGTCAACTTTGTGGCTAGATGTCTCGAGTGTCAGCAGGTAAAGGCTGAACATAGACACCCGGCAGGATTACTACAACCACATGCCATTTCGGAATCGAAATGGGAAGTCATTTCGATGGATTTTATTGTTGGATTGCCACTGACGGCAAGGAGACACGACTTGATTTTTGTAGTAGTTGACACTCTGACAAAGAGTGCTCACTTTATTCCGGTGTGTATGACGTATCAGGCACCTGACATGGCAAGAGTTTTCATCAGTGAGATTGTGAGGCTGCATGGCGTGCCTAAGAAGATTATATCCGATCGAGGATCGGTGTTTACTGGACGATTTTGGACGAGTTTCCAAGAGGCCTTGGGAACCCAACTTAATTTTAGTACTGCGTATCACCCAGAGACTGACGAACAGACAGAATGTACGAACCAAACCTTGGAAGACATGTTGCGCATGTACGTGATGGACCAACAAAAACGTTGGGAGGAATTCTTGCCTCTAGTAGAGTTCTCTTATAACAACAGTTACTAGAGCACCATTAAGATGGCGCCTTTTGAGTTTCTTTACGGGCGACCGTGTCGGACGCCCTTGAGTTGGGATCGGCTTGAGGATATGGTCCTGGTGGGACCAGAAGCGATCCAAGAAATGGAAGAGCAGATGAAAACCATAAGACAAAGGATAAAGGAAGCGCAGGATCGACAGAAGAGTTATGCCGATGCGCACCGAGTCGACCATAGTTACGAGGTCGACGATCGAGTCTTCTTGCGGGTAAAACCGCATAAGAGTTCGATCAAGTTAAGAAAGGGAGCTAAACTCTCTCCTAGGTTTGTGGGACCTTTCGAGATTGTGGAGAGAAAGGGGCCCGTGGCCTATCAACTAGCCTTGCCTGATTCTTTGAGGCGTATGCACGATGTTTTTCATGTATCTGTTTTGAGACATTATGTTAGCGATCCTACACACGTGATTGACATGAGTTCCTTGCAGGTGTCGGACGAGGGAGCGCTCACGGCTGAGCCGGTCCGCATTTTAGATCATCGCGTTCGACAGTTACGACGGCGAACGGTAGACCAGGTCAAGGTCCAGTGGGACAATTATAGTCCGCACTCGGCGACCTGGGAGGACGCATATGATATGCGCCAGCAGTTTCCATTTTTGTTTAATAGATAGACTTATGATACTGTGGTATTTATGATATTATGGTACTTTTATTTCAGCATTTATACTGAGAAACTTCGGGACGAAGTTTAGACCAAGAGGGGGTGTATGTAACATCCCGCTCTGGCGCACTTACCAAACTTATTCTTTGAGGACACTTGCTCGCAAGTGATCTGGATTTATATGATGATAAAAAAATTCTTTCATTATGATGCATTGAGTTATATGACAGGATGTTTTTACTACCTTGGTATAGACAGGTGCTGCTGACTCAGTTTCTTTGAGTGTGCATGGTTTCGGACCTTGAGGATGCAGAGGCATCAGTGGGACTCCCTTGGACTCCGGATTGAGTCAGGGAGTGGGATATTTGAGTTGTTTCATTTACAGAGATATTGTTTTGATTTGATGATATGCTATTGATTTTATGATATGTTGTTGACATGATCTGACATGGTGGTTGATGATGTAGGCTAACGATAGCTTGCCGACCGGACTCACATATGGAATAAAGGGGCCACACACGAGTTCCATAGAGATTGAGGGAGAGGTGTGGACAACAGCCCTGCCACAGCCTACTAGCACTCCCGCTGTGGCTCGAATTGTAGGTTAACGATTACCTAGTTTGAGAGGATCCACGATGCCGTGAGGGCAGACTGCGACGGTCGATCACGATGATTCTAAGGGGCCCACAATAAGGCGTGGGCCTTATTCCTTAGAGCCCTTAGTCTCCCACAAGATTCACCTGGCGGAGTGTTGAATCCAGGGGTTATAGTCTACCAATCCGTCAAGCCAGTGAGTGGCACCCTTGGAGCACGTGGTGCATCCTGAAAGGCACGTCGCGCAAGGATTTACACGTCAGCGAGTGGCACCCTTGGAGCACGTGGTGCGTCATGAAGGGCACGTCGCATGACAGAAGCAATCAAGGCGAGTGGCACCCTTGGAGCACGTAGTGCGTCCTGAAGGGCACGTCGCTTGAGGATGATGATGAGACAGCCTAGATGACCCTCAGACCTTAGCACCTGATAAATTCTTAAAACGACCCCCCTAATTAAACTGTCTCCCTGTTCAAATCAAACCTACATTAAAAACATCTCTAAGATAAAGTTGTTTGGCCCTAAGAAAAGATCCTCCAAAAGTGAACCTAGGGCGTAAACTAACACCCACCTAGGAGTTAATTAAAGTCTTCTAAAAACGTAATGGGGGTAAAAGTAATGAGGGAGTTAATTTAAGTAGAACCCGCGGCGTTTAAATTATAAAGGAGACTTAAATTTTTAAAGAGGGGAGTATTCAAAACTAGGATTTAAATAAATAAATAAATAATAAAATAAAAATGTTTGTCTATATATATTGAAAAGAATGTTAAGCGCTTTTATCATTTGGGGGTTTAACCAAAAAAAAAAATAATAATAAATAATGGAAAGAGAGAAAGAAAGAGAAAATAAAAAAATAAAATAAAAATAAAAATAAGGAAACTTGGGTTTAGGAAACTTTAAAAAATTGGAAAGTGGGAGACATAGGGTAAAAAGCAAAAGGGGAATCAACATTTAAGTAACTACTAAAATTCTGAAACATCATTTTAGGAAAGTGAACAAAAGCATGAGAGGGGATCTAGGAATCCTAGGAGAAATTTAAGGAGCGATTTTGGGGGTGTGAGAAAATTTAGACTTTTAATTATTAGACAGAAATTAATTATTGGAGAACCCTAGGGAGGAGTGACACTTGGACGGCAGAGATTGTTTAGAGGAATTGTCATTAAAAATTAATTAATTAATAATCAGGAAAGTAGGTGGGTCTCATTTTTCTATAAAAGAAAGGGGAAAGGAAGGAGATGGGGATGAACAGTTAGCGTAACGTTACGCTGTCGAATTGTGGTTTGACGGATTTTCTTGTGAGGAGTTGGGTGTAAGCTCAGCTTTGTTAGAGTGGTAGCTCAGCCATGGAGGCGAGCTGAGCCGCTAGTTTATCTCTGGTTCTTCTGTGGCCCCTTTGCAGCTCGGGGGGCTAAGGGGGAAGCAGAGTACCCCTAGCGTTTGGCTGGGAGGTACCGGTGAGCCTTTTACGGTCGGCGAGCAGGAGCGACAAGGAGAGCGGACGCGGCACGGAGCACGGGACGTCTTCCGAAGCAGGCGAGTGGCAACGGTATGGTTTAATTTCTGTAAATTTGTTTATAATGCTTAGTGTTGAATTTTTCCTGGCGATTCGTTTTCTTTTGTTGTCCCTGCAATCTGGAATTTATCTGAATGGAAATAGTTGTATTCTGGTTTGGATCTGCTTTAAAATGCTTAAATGCTCTGTGTTCATCGATATCCTTGGGCGTATTTAATTCGAGTTCTAAATGCGTAAATGACCTGTTTTTTTTATTGATACCTTGGGTGATTGATCTGAGTTTTAAGGGCTTAACGATCTGCGTTTTCAATGACCATACCATCTAATGCAAACTGGGTGCCCATCAATTTCCCTTACATTCCAATTCGGTTATTGAAGCCTGCGTTTTGTAATTTACACTGCTTGTATGAGAATTTACATTGTGAATTTTCACTGCAAATTTACACGGCTGGTATGAGAAATTACACTGTGAATTACACAACGAATTTACACTGCTTGTATGAGAATTTACATTGTGAATTTTCACTGCAAATTTACACTGCTTGTATGCGAAATTACACTGAGAAATTACACTGCGAATTTACACTGCTTGTATGAGATTTTACACTTCGTTTTGTATGCGAAGTTCCACTGTGTGGAGAATGCTTGTATGACACCTGTTTGTATGACACCTGCGTAGTAATTTACACTGTGTTTGTAATATACACTGTGTGTTTTATTGCCATAGTATTAGGCGTTTTCGTGGCTGTAGAAAGGGCGTATTCGCAGCTGCTCTGTTGGGCGTTTTACAGTTGCGTTTATTGATTTTTCCGGACGCCTTCCACAGCTGCGTTTGAGTTGATTGTTACCTTCACCTCGATGGGCGGTGTTGGGGTTGCTGCTATCTCCTTCATGACCTTCTAATTGAATCAATCACCAAAAACGGGACAATTAATTGATTCCTTGCATGCGCGCCATATACCCGCGTATTCTGCCTTTTCCTTTTTCGTTTTATTGCAATGTCTGACAACCCTTTTTCACGCTTAAACCTTGTAATTGATTCCTCACACTAAATTACGATTTATTGAGGTATAGTCCTTCACCTTCCGATGTGGGTAAATTCGGTAATTTTATTGACAATTGATTATAGGTCATTTAGTCTCAAATAACTGGTCGACCATATCATATTCATCTATTTCCTGTAATGCGAGAGAGAAGGAAACTCTATCTTCGACCCGAAATACAAATTTGATTTACCAGCTCCCTTATTGGGTTTATTACGGTGACACAGCCAATGTTATATTACCATAATCTGAAAAGAGAAGACTTCCGTTTTCGACTTTTATTTACTGATTTTTTTATTGACATTCAACACTGTTATTTCTGTCCGTTTCGAACATTGACATTTAAAAAAAGGGTCATTTAATTATGGGTAGTTCGCCATTTTAAAAGGTGAGATTGTATTTGTATTCCAGTTTTATGTTATCTAAAATTAGGATGGCAACGCAATATATTGACTTCTCATTTAATTGCTACATTAATTATAATGACTCCTTAATTATATTATGTTATAGACTGCCATTTAAATTATGATATATGGTCAATTTTATAAGGGTCCCTTCTAAATAGTGTCATTTTAATACGGTCATGGAATAATATAGGTACTGTCCCTTTTTATGATATTATGGTGGTATTTGAAAACTTGTCGATGATTATAATATCTAAACGTTGCTACTGTTAGAAATTGACATTTTAAATTATGGTCAATTTTATATAAGGTCCCTTTTTAAATAAGTGTTATTTTAATGTGGTCCTTGAATGTAGGTATTGTTAGGCATTGCTCCTTTAAATTTCGATGTATATTGAGATTTTCAATTACTGTTAGATATTGATATTTTAATTTATGGTCAATTTATATATAAGGTCCCTCTAAATAAATGTTATTTGATATGGTCATTTGAATATAGGTATTGGTAGGTATTGCTCTTTTAAATTTCGATGTATATTGAGATTTTCAATTACTGTTAGATATGGATATTTTAATTAATGGTCAATTTATATATAAGGTCCCTCTAAATAAATGTTATTTACTATGGTCATTTGAATATAGGTATTGGTAGGTATTGCTCTTTTAAATTATGATGTATATTGAGATTTTCAATTGATGTCCCTATAATTGAAATGTTAATATTGGCTTAGGTTGGAATGTCGTTGATCATAATTAAGCGCAATATCAATACTTGTTTAGTTGTAATGAAATACTTGTTCAATTGAAACGTTAATATTGGTTTAGGTCGAAATGTTATTGATGGTGATTAAGCGCAATGTTATTACTTGTTTAGCTGCAATAATAATACTTGTTCAATTGAATTGTTAATATTGGTTAAGTGGAAATGTTATTGAGGACGTTTAAGGCGCAATATTAACCCTTGTACGGGCAATGTAAAGTATGGTAAAAATGGGGAGGCACGTGGAGATATTATGGAGAAATTGGCTAGTATTCAATCATGGATGGGTCATAGACATTGACTGGTCCTTAATTTTAAATGGTCGTCGTCCGAGTCCTTGTAGCGTGCCTTCCGTAAGGGGCGTATTGTTCTTCTTATTTATGTTGTACTTGATTATGGTCAGCTTGTTGCTTGGTCTGTTGTGTCGGGTGGGATGTAGACACCTCCATGTTCCTCAGAACAGTCGCCAGCCCTGAGACCTTAAATGGTTAAAGACGATGGGAAACCGGGCTTGAGCGTTGTTATGTGTCTTGGAGGTCCTAACCTTGCAGGGTAGGACGGGCGGGAGGTCAGTCGTATTTAGCCGTCAGTTTTACTTGTCGCTAAAATGTCTGCGTTGTGCACCTCTGCCTATGGTTGTATTGTTGTAGTTTCTCGTTGAGGCCTTTAGTCTTCTTGTGTTGAACTTCGTGATTGAGTCTTGTTGTTTTTCGAGTGGCATCGTGTCGTTCCATAGGTGGCTACTTCTACACGCGCGCACACACCGTAAACA
>JASDQU010738643.1:255060-278513 GCA_032191745.1 Picea mariana
GAGAGTCCAAACCTTATTGATTTATTATTATGCTAGTCAAGAAGACATAAGAGATCTAGCAAGAAAGTAAAAGAAGACATCCATCCTTCAGACTTCAGAGAGAGTTACTTGACTCAGAGGGAGTCAAAACAAAATGAAAAGAAGGAAGAGACAATACCTTCTCCCCCTTTAGTAGTTCAGAGGGACACAAACAATATTCCAAGCCGATCTAGCTACTCCAGTTGATATGCCCAGAGATATTGCAGTAGGGCATAAAAGGCCTAACTCTACAGAAGGCAGAGGAACTTACAAATTCCCTCAAGGGACATTTTAAGAAAGCAAAAGATATTTTCAAGCTACCCTTCATCCATGAGCCACTTCATTGATTCTCAGGTTCCCTATCATGGAGAAGCGACAGGTGAACAGGTATAGCTAAATGCCATGACAAAAGAATACCAATACATATTAAGGAATGACGTATGAGATATTGTTCCAAGACCAGAAGGGAAGTCTATGGTGACTTCCAAGTGGATCTATAATATCAAGTATACAACTAATGCAAGTGTTGATAAATACAAAGAAATATATGTAACCAGAGGATTCCCACAAACAGAGGGAGTTTTCTATGATGAGACACATGATCCAATAAAACCACTACAGTTCCATCAGTATTATCATACATGAGTTGGATACTACATCAAATGGATGGGTCCTTGATGAGTTTGGGCCTCAACAAGGGTGTTATTGATCCAAACCTATATTATTACATTGTTGATGATGAGAGCCTAATTTTGATGACTTATTCAGGAAGCAATGTTGTTGGATACAAACAAGATTTGACTTCTAATTTTGAGATAAAGGATCTGGGTATAATGCACTACTTCTTGGGAAAATAAGTATGACAAAAGATTGATGAGATTTTTTCTGAGTCAAGGAAAATATACAGTCCATGCCTACACCGATGATGATGAATTTGAAGAAAATAAATAATGATGATTTAGACGAGATTGTTCCATAGCTGATTGGATCACCGATGTATTTGGTTAAACCTAGACTCGAAATATGCTATGTTTTGAAGGTACTTAGCCAATTAATGAGTCGGCCGAGACATAATCATTGGATAGTGGTGAAACATGTATTGAGATATCTACGAGGCATAGTTAGATATGGCCTAAGATATGCCTCCAGTGTAGATTTGAGTTTGCAGGGATATGTAGAATGGATAGAAAGTACAGTGGACTAGAAGATCACATCTAGTTGTTACTTTACCGTGAAATTTTCCATGGTATCCTGGTGCAGAAGGAAACAAAGCTCTGTGGCCTTGAGTACCACTGAAGCAGAGTATATAGAATTTAGTGTGTGAAGCAATGTGGCTTCACAAGCTTCTGACAAATTTACTCGATCATGAGATGGATTCTATGATTATAACCCTAGCTATGTGAAGATCTTTCAGAACCTCGTGTTTCATGATAGATAGAAACATGTTGAGATAAAATATCATTTTTCAGAGACATGATGCAGAGGAAAGAAGTACACATGCAGTACCTTCCTACATATGATCAGATTGCAGACATCTTCACCAAACTGGCTTGGTGAAGAATACCTCTCTAACTAAGAGGGAGTTTTGATGACTACAACAAAGACAAATTTTGAGTACTTCCATGCGAGACTTGGCATGATGGAGAATGCCTCCCTAACTGAGAGGGATTTTTGATGATTACAATCGTGTGAGACATCCTCTAGGACACAGACTGTTTGAGTCAACCTAAGAGAGAGCCCATGAGTTGGGTGTTCCCATGAGATGGGTATGTGGTTCCTATTTGAGACTGAACTAGAATGTTGTGTTGGCCTCCTCTGTGCAAAGAGTTGAGATGATACTCCATATGATTCTCCTGTGTAACACAGTAAGAAATAAGATTTTTTGAGTTGGGCGTGCCTGTGGCCAAGCACATGTGAAAGTGTGGAAAATCCCATGAGTTGGGTGCATCATTATGAGACAAAGATGAAACAATGTATTAGCCTCATCTCAGTAAAGATTTTAGATGATTAACTCTAAATGACTATCCCGTGTAACACAGTGAGAAAGAAGATCTATTGAGTTGGACGTGCTCATGGATGAGCACATGTGAACATGATCCTAGTGGCTGAGCACTAGTGAGTGTGGTTCTCCTGTGAGATGCCGTGAGATAGAGATGTGAACATCCTTGTGGCTGAGCACAAATGGGTGTGCCCCTAGTGGCTGAGCACTAGTGGGTGTATAAGACCCCTTGCTATATTTTTCAAGAGCCAGACTTACATGTAAACCTATTTGTAACGTAAAGGGTACAGGTCAGCCCCACCTTAATGTAAAAGATAATTAATATGGTAATATTAATTATATTGTGAGTTATTGAGGTCGGACCTATTGTGCCAATAGACACCACTGTTGATAGGTTCAGTCTAATATAAGTAAAGGTAGATTCCCCATTGAGGAATCATATCACAAGTGTGAGTTTGGAAATTTAAGCAAACACTTATTCTTGGCAAAAGTGCACACCTCTTTTGGGCACTAGGTTTCTAGGGTTTGTGAGCACCCTTTTGTGTGTTAGGAGTTTATGGTGGTGGAGGTATTTCTCTAGAAGAATATAACAAAGGATTGGTTGGGTTTTCTTCCCTTGTTGAGAAGGGTTTCCCAAGATACTTCTTGTGTACTTGTGCATGGTGTTTCTTCTTGTGATCTTTGTTACTGCAACAAATTGTTTATGGTTTAAGTAAAATGCTAAAATGGAATGATCTTCATGATTAAGCCTTGCTTATTGAAAAATAAACAAGTTTGACATAGTCAACTTAAAAAAAATGATTTTTTTTACTATGTCAACAAACTAGTAACATTCCAATGAACCCGTGGACAAAGGCGTCATAATTATTCCATTAGAACATCGTAATTTCAATAATAAAAATGTATCGTTAAAATTGTGATGAAGATCAAAGGAAAAAAGTTAAAAAAACATTGTACTTTTTAATAATTAAAAAAAAAAAATCAACAACGCAAACCATTTTGTCCATCATTGTCAGACAATGACATGGTATTTTTCACCCAAATATAGTGGTGTGTTGAGAATGGGGTAGTTGAGTAATGTAAAATCATTCAAACATGGTCACAAACAACTAAATATATGAGAAATGATATTGCATAATATAATACTTAATTGCAATATTTGATGTAGCATCTTACCTCGTATTTATTTGTTTTTCTTTTTCTGGTGCAGATGACACATTTAATAATATGGCCATGTAATTTCATACCCCAAATGTTGAATATGTATTAACTAGATTAGGTTTTCTTTAGTCAAGTGGCTTTATGCCGTTGAAACAAATCAACCTTTTGACCTTATGGTTCTTGCAAAATGTAATATATCGATTTATATCCCATAAATAAATATTATTCATATCTCTCTCTCTCTCTCTCTCTCTCTCTCTCTCTCTCTCACACACACACACACACACACACACCTCAAAGGAAAATCATCTAAAAACTTCCCAATCATCATATGGATGGTAAATGAGGTAAAATTTCCATCTTGATTACGTAGCCTAACCTTGAGGGGATCAAGAGAGTCGAAGCCATGAACTCCCCAACTTCAATGGATATATATCACATCTCACTCATGATTTTTTAAGATAACCCATTGATCTAGGTGGATATCGTAACATCCCCAACCACCAACAGGTCGAGAAATACTACCATGCAGAAATACATACATACATACATATAACATGCATTTTAATCAAATTAAAATACTTAATCACAATAATCACAAAATTACTGCTACCATACAAATTTAATGGAATTAACAACAATTCATACTTGCAACGGAATACATGAAAACATACAAGCATCACAAAACATGCATAAAATACATAATTAAGCACAACAATGATACTTGTATTTTATCTGGAGTAAATCCACCAACTACATGTAGACCTTCCACAAACCTCTCAACCTTAGACCACGCTTCTCATCACTCTCAGTAGTAGGTCACCCTGGAGCTGGGACTAAGCTCCATCGAGCAAGGGATTCCTAGGCTAGGCAAAGTCAACAAGGAGGTCACACAGTTTCAGAGGAAATATTCTCTCCCAGGAGCCACTTACGCCCACTGCCCACAGACTCTCATTCCCCACATGCCTGTCCCACCCCAGGAGTATACACTGTCAGTTTCCTACAGTCCTTCGTCTACTAAAACTCCCTTGCCTTGGGCTTCAACAACAGGCCAAACCAAAATTATTTGAGCTATGTGGAAACTATAGGACTCCTTCCAGGAGTTCTCACTTCCTCCACGCACTCTCTCACCTGGAGAGAGTAGCTCATAGGCCCGAACACTTGCTTCTTCAATAATTAATCGACTCAGATCCAATAAAGTATGGGTGCAACAACAACAACAGGAAAAATATTATGGACACCCCAAAACGGTAACAGTCGAGCACTAAGACACAACACGGCCCAGGAAACTTATGGCAGCAACCCAAAGATGGTTCAGTGTGGACTCAGCTCTACAAAAGTGGATAGGATGGGTACATGGTTCACACAGGTCGGCTTCATGGTTCTAGGTTTCATAGGTGCGTGGCTATACAGAGGGAAATCCCAGAGGCCAACAAGGTAGACGGTGATTCAGTCCCTCGAGTTTTCTCTAGTTCCAGGAAACATGCTCAGAAACAAGACGTAGAGGGTGATGACCAACTCTCGGGTTCAGACAGTGGATGTTGAATGGGGATCCAAGCCCCAACACAGCTGACATTTCAATTTTTAGCTACATTCACCTAGATCGACACTTGTATTCCTGGAACTACATGCTCTACAATTGCATTTGTCCCCCTTCCCAGAAACTTAGGACAACACTCATCAATTGTCCACTTTAGCCTTTAGGAAATAATAATAAATTATTATCCTCCTTTAGAGGCAAGCCCCCTAGCTCATCCCCTAGGCCCAAACACTTAGCCTCCTCCCTTACCCAACATTGTGGAATCTTAGTCCCCCATCACTCTTTCTTCATGGTCGAACTGCACGCAACGATGTTTTATATTTTATTAATGATCTGCATGATTACATATACAAAATCAGGCTCATGGCCTTAAGCATCTAGGTTCTCCGGCCTAATAAACACATAAGCCCGCCAACTCATATACATTTGGCTCACCAGCCTACAAAACATGTTTACAATTCATAGATAAAATGGGGCTCGTCCTTGGGGTATTACAATCCCCTCCCCTTATTTTTTCACTGTCCTCGGTGCAACTTTTATACAACATCAACAAGATTTTCAAAATCTTCAAAAAGATGTGGGTATTCTTCCTGCATAACATCTTCATGCTCCCATGTTGCATCATTAGGACTGTACTAGGTCCACTGGACCTTTACAATCACTATGGCTCGATTCCAAAGTTGTTTTCTCTTCCGGTCCAAAATGCGCACATGATGCACTTGCAAGATGCCTTCTTGCTCCACTTGGATCACATTCCAATCAATAACATGATTAGGATCAGGTATATATTTCTTAAGCAATGAAATATGAAACACATTATGTACAGTCATGGATGCAAGCAATGTAAGCATATATGCAACTGGTCCAATCCTTTCTAGGATTTCAAATGTCCCACAAAATCTGGCTGCCAACTTGGAACAGTTTCCCAGCTTCAGGGAACTTCTATTGGCTTTCACTTTTAGGAAAACATGATCACCCACTTCAAACTCTCGGTGGGTTTTGTTCTTATTAGCATAGCTTTTCTGCGTGTCTTGGGCAACCTTCAAATTCTGCTTAATTTTTAACATTTTTTCTTCCATTTCCTTGAGCAACTCTGGCCCAACTATTTCTCTATCAGCTGGGTTATCCCATCTTACTGGAGTATTGCACTTTATTCCATAAGGTGATTCAAATGGGCTCATCTTCAATGATTCTTGATACCCATTGTTGTAGGCAAATTCTACCAAGTGTAGGTAGTCTTCCCATTTATATGGTTTGTCCATCACATACATCCTTAGCATATCTTCTATCACTTAGTTCACCCTCTTTGTCTTCCCATCAAACTCAGGATGATAAGAAGTGTTGAAGTTCATATTTTTTCTAAATCCTTTGAACAACCCCTTCCAAAACTTTGAGGTAAATTTTGGGTCCCTGTTAGACACAATTGTCTTGGGAATACCGTGCAATCGTGCTATTTCCCTCATAAAAATATCAGCAACGTTAGCTGCATTGTGTGTAGTCTTTAGTGGAATAAAATGGGCATATTTCATAAGCTTGTCCACCACCACTATGATTGAATCATGTTGCTTGCCGGTTCTAGGAAATCCTGTGATGAAATCCATTGTCACTACCTCCCACTTCCACTCATGAATGGGTAAAGGTTGCAACAACCTTTCTGGGTGTCTATGCTCAACTTTAACCTTCTGGTACTCCATACATATAGCGATGTAATCTGCAATTTATTTCTTCATACCTGGCCAAAAGTAATGGTTCTTGACTGCTGTCACAGTTTTCTGATATCCAGGGTGCCCTGCATAAGGCACATTATGCATTTCATTCAAAATCAAAAGTTTCAAGTCCTGGACATTAGGTACATAAATTATGTTCTTGTACAGAAGTGTTCCATCGACTTCCAATTTATAATTTTCCACTTTCTGTGGCATCTCACCTTGTTGTAGCTTTGCTACCAAATCCCTGTACTACAAATCTGCATTTCCAGCCTCTAAAATTCTGCCTTTAATATCAGTTTGGTACATGATAATGGTTGTAGCATGTAATTCATGCACTCTCCTATTGAGTGCATCAGCCACTTTGTTCTCTTTTCCTCTGATATGCTTGATATCAAAGTTGTATTCACAAAGAAACTCCAACCACCTACTTTTCCTAGCATTTAGGGTTGGTTGGTCAAACAAATACTTCAAACCGTTATGGTCTGTTCTCAGTTCGAACCTTTTTCCCATGAGGTAATTTCTCTATTTATTCAGAGCATGAACGATAGATGCCAAATCCAAATCATGAGTGACATAGTTCTTTTCGTTCTCTTTCATATTCCTGGACTCATAACAAATTACAAACCCATTCTGACTGAGGACTCCTCCCAGTCCTTCTTTGCATGCATCTGTGAAAACCACAAAATCCTCATTCGGATCTGCAATCCTCAGGATTGGAGTGCTAGTTAACAGTTGCTTCAATTGCTGAAAGCTTCTCTCACATTCTTTTGTCCATTGAAACTTCTTCTCCTTCCTTTGCAAGGAAGTGATAGGGTAAGCTATCCTTGAGAACCCCACAATGAACCTTCTGTAATAACCAGCTAGACCCATAAAGGATATGACTTCAGTTACATTCTTAGGCGCTGACCATTCTCTAATCACCTCAATCTTCTCAGGATCTATGAATATCCCATCCTTTGAGATCATGTGCCCCAAGTAATGGATCTACTTTTGATAAAACGAGCATTTCCTCAACTTAGCATACAACTGGTGCTCCTTTAGCACTTGCAACACCATCCATAGATTTTTTTCATGCTCTTCCTCTGACTTGGAATACACCAGGATGTCATCCAAAAATACTATGACAAACTTCTCCAGATAGTCTCTTCATCAAACACATAAAAATAGTGGGTGCATTTGACAACCCAAATGGCACCACTGTGAATTCATAGTGACCATACCTTGTTCTGAAGGCGGTCTTACTGATGTATTCATCCTTTATTCTTAACTGGTTATATCCTGATCTAAGATTTATTTTCGAAAATACCTTAGCATCCTTCAAATGGTCAAAGAGATCATCAATCCGCGACAGAGGATACTTGTTCTTAACAGTCACTTTGTTTAACTGTCTGAAATCGATGCACAATCTCAACGTCCCATCCTTCTTATTCATGAATAGGACCGGGGCACCCCAAGGTGACACACTTGGGTGTATATACCTCTTCTTCAATAGCTCTTCAAGTTGCAACTACAGTTCTTTCAACTCTAGCGTACTCATTCTATAAGGAGCTTTCGACACTGGAGTTGTTCCAAGCATCAAGTTTACAGAGAAGTCAATATCTCTTTTTGGGGGTAGTCCTGGTACCTCCTAGAATACATCCTCAAACTCCTTTAATACCACATGGTCTTCCATCTTTGAGACCTCATCCTTAGATTCTTCCTCCACATGGGATGCAGATAATTGACAGCCTTTCCTATAGCACTTCTTCAGTTTCATTGCTGAGATTTATCTGACAACAACTACTCTGGGAATTCCTTGGAATGTCCTCTGATTCCCTTCCTCATCGAGGCAAGTGAATGCCTTGTTACGACAATCTAAGATGGCATGGTTTTGGTCTAACCAGTCCATACCAATTAGGAAATCATAAGAACCTAAAGGAAAGATATTCATGTCCACCTTATTACTTAGTCCATTCATGTCCACTGGACATGATTTAACCAATTTTGTAACCTTTCTCTTGGTTCTTATAACCAATTGCACTAACCAAGATTTTCCATTCTTTCTTCTTGGTAAATGAAAACTTTCCACCATTATAGGATCTACATAACTATGACTAGCTCCTGAGTCTATTAAAATAGTAAAGGCATGGTTGTTGATCATACCTTCCACTTCAATCATGTGCGACTGATATTCTGCTTTCTTGTTGTCCAAGGCTGCATAGATCCTTGGTATTCTACTTCCCATGTCCTCCACTGTTTCTGCCTGCTGAACATTGTGGAAAGCTCTCACTTTTTCATTTTTGTGGGGGAAATCTCTGTACCTATGATTTCCTTTACAAGCCCAACATTCCATAGATGGTTGTCTTATCATTTTCCCACCCACTTCAGCCTTCCCGGGCTCTCTAAAAGATGGTTGTCCTTGAGGACTGTTTTTGAAAAAGGGTGGCTTAGCTCCCTTCTTCCTCTGATCCATATTGAAATTATTCTTGTCTTCCCAAGCCTTCCAGAAAGTAGGCTTTTCATTTTGCTTCCCATACAAGCATTTTTCTCTCCTTATAGTTTCTTCCATAGTCTTAGGGTCATCATACTGGATCTTGTCACCGATGGAACCTGGAAATCCACTTAAATACCTTTGAATTTGATAGTCTCAACTTTGATGAATGGAACATACTTCAACAACTCCAAGAACCTTCGTTCGTATTCATCAATGGACATGCTACCCAGCTTGAGTTCAAAGAACTCTTTCATATTTTTGTCATAGTATCTTTTAGTCAATTATTTCTTTTGAAAATACTTCTTGAATTCTTTCAAAGTAACATCTTTATCTCTAATGTGCTACACCCACACAAGATGATCCCACCACATGGATTCCTTTCCTTTGAATTGATACATTGCAATTCTTCCTTCTGCATGAGGAATAATTTTGTAGTTGGAAATATTTCCTCATGCCAAGAAACCATGTTTCGATATCTACCTCCTTCTTGTGTTCTCCATCAAATGTAGGAGGCTTAATCTTGTTCATTTCTCCCTTTGGTTCATCCACTCCAGATCTCTTATGTTTTCTAGTAGGAGATGGGCTTGAACTACTGCGTGCTTCCTTATTGGAATGTTTCAGGGAGTGACGATGATGCCTGTTAACGCTTCTCGATCTTCTTTTCTTCTCAGGGGGTCCACGACTCCCTGATTTTCTTGAATCACCCTCCTTATCCAGCTTCTTTTCGATCCTTTCCAGGATCCGCATCAACTTTAGGTTGAATTCACCCTATTGTTCCTTAGATTTCATAAGCTTCTTGCTATTTGCTCGGTGAGTTTGGGAATCTCTTTGAAATATTTCAATGATTTTCATCATACACCCTTCCTTATCTATCTCTTCTCCATGCCCATTGGAGTTTGAGCCTTCTACTCCCAAATGGACATCCATCCCTTTATCTTCATTCTCTGAACTAGAAGAATTCTATGCCTCCTCCATTCCTCTACACTCAGTGTCAATTCGCTTCGGTCTCGACACTCGTTGAACTTTGCAAACACAACATGCAGACAACCATAATTTGTCAGGCCATCATTCCTTAACAAATCCCACTTAATTCATAAACCGAATCCAATTATAGAAAACATTCAGATTTCATGAATTTTTTCGAGCTCTTCTCGGCTCTGTGATAATTTCATGCCTTATCCCTTTTCTCTTAGCCCCAACCCCTGCGACCATGTGTTGTGACCAAGTGCTAGATCAATAGGTGCTTAATCAGGACTTTGGGTTCCAAAGTCTTCATAATACATCACCATAGACTCTCGGAGTTCCGAATTAACGAACTCGTGAAGTAGGGTGGATCAACGGTCCATGCCTACCCAACATCCAATGGATGACACTTGTTGTGGAACTTATGTCATTGAAGCTTCAGAACTTCAGACCTTTGGGACTTCGGGACTTCGAAGCTTCAGAACTTCGGGTTCTGGAATCTTTCACGCTTGCTTCCTTCCAATATCGCAACTTCCGAACTTTCGACTTCTCTATCCTCCGGGCCCACATAGTACAGTTGTCACCAACTAAGGCGATGGCATGTTGTACACTTAGGAAGGTCCACGCCACCCAGGCGATGTCATCCAGACCCACCACATCTACCCTTTCACTTCGAAACTTTGGGTTTCGGGAGTTTGTGCATCAACACATTCCCCTTCTCTTGATTGTCGTAGTTCCAAAATCTCCTTGGATAATCGACGATCCTTATCTCTCCCACCACAAATGGTCGAGATCCACTTCAGGATTTCTTGCTTCAGAGGTGTTCACCTCTCTTCACTTCCAATCTTTTGATTTCGTGAATTGCGAAGGGTTCTCGCAACTAACCCATGCGCGACTTCACAAGATCTAATGATTGGGATCTCCCCTCAGATCTACAGTGTAGATCTCTTTTGGGACCTCAAAGATTCATATTTTGGAAGTTTGTGCCTCAGCACACCCCACTTCTCCCGATTTACGAACTCTGAAAGGATTCTAGGATAACCTTCCTGCAACTTCACCAGATCCAACGATCGTAAAAGGGTTTCCCTTCCTTCCGAACAGATCCTATGAACCATATTACTCTACGGTCCAATACCACTTCTGTCATGGTTTTATGACACCGCTACTCCTCCTGATCTTCGAACACGACCAAGGTAACTTCTTGGCACTCAGAAAGGTTTTGAGGTTTGAAATTAGTCCCTCCAGACAAAATTCCCAAATGAAACCTTGGTCCAAAGACCACTTATCCAACCCATATAGGCTCAACAATGAAACCTTGGCTCTAATACCATCCTGAGCCACCAACAAGCCAGACAATACTACCATGCGAAAATACATAAATACATACATCTAACATGCATTTTAATCGAATTAAAATACTTAATCACAGAATTACTGCTACCATACATAATCAATGGAATTAACAATAACTCATACATGCAACGGAATACATGAAAACGTACAAGCATCACAAAACATGCATAAAATACATAATTAAGCACAAAAATTATACTTATCTTTTATCTGGAGTAAATCCACCAACTGCGTGCAGACCATCCACAAACCTCCCAACCTTAGACCATGTTGCTCATGACTCTCAATAGTAGGTCACCCCGAGCTGGGACTAAGCTCCACTGGGCAAGGGATTCCTAGCTAGGCAAGGTCAACAAGGAGGTCACATAGTTTCAGAGGAAAGATTCTCTCCCAGGAGCCACTTATGCCCACTTCCCACAGACTCTCATTCCACACATGCTTTTCCCACCCTAGGAGTATACACCTTCACTATCCTACAGTCCTTCAGCTGCTAAACCTCCCTTTCCTTGGGCTTCAACAACAGGCCGAACTGGAATTCTCTGAGCTCTGTGGAAACTACAAGACCCCTTCTAGGAGTTCTCACTTCCTCCACACACTCTCTCACTTGGAGAGAGTCGCTCATAGGCCCGACAACCTACTTCTTCAGTCAATCTTTGACTCAGATCCAATAAAGTACGGGTGACAACAACACCTACAGGAAAACAGTTATGGACACCCCAAAACGGTAACATTCGAGCACTAAGACACAAAACGACTCATGAAACTGATGACAACAACCAAAATACGGTTCAGTGCAAACTTGGCTCTGCAAAAGCAGATAGGCTGGGTACACGGCTCACGCAGGTCGGTGGTTTTGGGTTTTCAAAGGTGCATGGCTATACATAGGGAAATCACAAAGGCCAACATGGTAGACAACGGTTCAATCCCCCAGGTTTTCTCTAGTTCCAGGAAACATGCTCAGAAACAAGACGCAAAGGGAAATGACCAGGTCTCAGGATTAGACGGTGGATGCCGAATGGGGAGCCAACCCCCAACACAACTGATGTTTCAGTTTTTAGCTGCATGCACCTAGGTCGGCACTTGTCTTCCTGGAGTTGCATTCTCTACAATTGAATTCGTTCCCCTTTCCCGAGAACTTAGGACAACACTCATCTATTTTCCACCTTAGCCTTTAGGAAATAATAATAAATTATTATCCCCCTTTAGAGGCAATCCCCCTAGCTCATCCCCTAGGCCCAAACACTTAGCCTCCTCCCTTACCCAACCTTGTGGAAGCTTAGACCCCCATCACTCTTTCTTCTTGGTTGGACTGCACACAACAATGTTTTATATTTTATTAATGATCTGCATGATTACATATACAAAATCAGGCTCATGGACTTAAGCATCTAGGCTCTCTGGCCTAATAAACACATAAGCCCACCATCTTATATACACTTGGCTCACCAACCTACAAAAAATGTTTACAATTCATAGATACAACTGGGGCTCATCCTTGGGGTATTACAATATCGGTGGCCACCCACCTCTTCCAACTGGATCACATACAATTTTCATCTTGGCAGTTTTTTTCTAGCTTATTTGGACCATTTTGAGGCCCTAAACAACGTTTTTTGGGCTCAAAATAATCAAACTGTAGATAGAGTCAAAGTGTAATGTAAAAATGTGTGGTCCTCGGATAGAATTTTCCAATGGGATATCATGTTCCTAAAATGGATATCGTATGCAAAAGTTATGACCTCGGGAAGTTGATGTACCAACTTACCCCATCGGGGCCCACATGACTTCTGGCGCTTCATCTCCTAGGGTTAGGCTTTTGGATGTCTAGTGTTTTTTATTACTTATTTATGATAAAAATTCCTAGAGGCCTCATTGTAATGTGTACATGCAAATGTGAATAGCCGCCACATATCTTCTCATAGATTAGCTACCACCATTCAAGCAAGATTGTTTCATTCTGCATTTTACAGTTTCAACATATTTATGCATTTTATACTTTCAGCAGATTTCATTATTGAATAGAAGTTAAGTTTCATGGTATCTCTGTTATTGTTCACTGTATCTCTATTTTACTTTTATATATCTGTGTTTCATTTCGTCCCCTTATAAATATGGATCAGTGGTATCAGAGTGGTTTGGTATTCATTTGTTTCTATGTGTATGCTCCCAATGAGGTCAGGGTATAAGCAGTTGGGAATCGAACCAATTGAGTCTTTGCAATATTGTCCTTTACAAACACAACGATCACCCATGGGGGGATAAAATAGAGATGATGGGGAAAGAGATCACTTTAAAATGTTGCTCGAGGAATCCCTCACGTGATAGAGGAACGAGATGATGGATAATTTTGTGCAAATCCTTTGGTGTCTTCCAACAGGTGACGCATATTCCTCGAGTGGAAGCATCACCCCCTTCAAGGTACATATCAATTTTGATATTCCTATATTTGAAGGTAAAATATATGCATATGTTGTAGGAAAATGGTTAAACCTTATAGAATGGTATTTTTTATGTCCATAACTTTTCCGATAGAGAAAATATTACATTTTCACTCCTTAAGGTCATCCCCCATGTTAAATATTGGTGAGAAAATTTCTGTGAGAAAAAGGCAACAAAGGAATCTACATTATTTGTAGTTTCATCCACTTGAGGTTCTTTCAGGGATGCTATTAAGGAAAAATACTACCATGTTGGATGTTATGACAACTTATATACAATATGGATAACATTGTGGTAGGAAAGGGACCAAACAGTGCCATAGTTCACCAATGTCTTTCGTACCTAACAAGTTAGGTATCAAAGACTCCAAGTGACATCTGGTGCTCAAGTACCACAGAGGTATGCATAGATACATCCAAACATAAATGGAGTTTCTATAGATCTCATCCTTGGGTGCATCCTATCGATATGGTATCAAAATTGAGCAGAAGCTTAAGCAAAAGACATGATAGTTTGGGTCTGTGAACCCCTCACAACAGAAGCAGGGAAAAGGCAACCCCAACCCGCAGAACAAAGGACATAGCAAGGATGGACAACTACAAGACAACCAGTATAAGCCGCAAAAAATAAGGATAATGGGAGGAAAAATAAAGACATTGAGAAGTGGTGTGAGTTCCATAAGAGCCCCTGACATAACATTGTTGAATGCAACTCAAAGAAGTCATTGGTGGCCGAGGTGAAAGCCTCTTTATCAGATGTGGGTTTTGACTATGAGTTAGAACCAGAAAAAGGGACATGGATCATTGATGCGGAACATAGTGCCACCATTTCTACCACCAATATCCATCCTAGTGAACTTGATGAACCAGAGGAAGGTGAGCACCTCTTTCATTCACAAATGTGGGTGAAGGGTACTCCACTACACTTCATCATTAACAACGATATCCAGAAGAACCTCATCTCAACGTAGGTTATCAAGAGGTTGGATCTGTAGACAAAACCACACCCACAGTCATACACCATCGGATGGCTCTGCTAAGGGAGGAATATTTGTGTTAGCCAACAATGTCTCCTACCCTACAACATCAAGCCCTTCAAAGATGAGGTATTATGTGATGTCACCTCTCTTGAATTTTTTTCAAGCTCTTTTGGGCCAACCTTATTTATGGAAATTTCATGTTGTATATGATTCCGGGTCTCATAGTGTTATTATTACTTTGTACAAGAAATTGTATATGATACTTGAGGTAGTCCCACCTACTTCCATTTCCTTGATCTCTATCAAGCAATGCAGGAAGGCCATCTCTTAGATCGAGAATTTTGTTTTTTTTTTTATCTGTGCTCAAAGTAAGGTTTCATCCACATACATGGCCCTCGTGGAATTTCTCTCCACACAACAGAATCAAGTGGATAATTTCGTGGAAGAACACAAATACATCTTCTCCTCACCCATCGGGGTACCTCTGCACTATCAGGCCAAACATTCAATTGATTTGACCCTTGACGCACCTCTACCCAATGGGATAGTCTATCTCCACTCTCTGTCAGAAAATGAGGAAATCAAGTGCCATATCTAAGAGTTTCTCGAAAAGGGACACATATGAACAAGATCATCACCTTGTGGAAGCCTAATTGTGCTTGTGCAGAAGAAATACATGACCTAGTGACTCTACATTGATTATCGAGCTCTAAATAAAATCACAGTTAGGAATCGGTACCCAATTCCTAGAATTGATGATCTCCTTTACCAACTCAAGGGGGGAAAATACTTCAGTAAGATTGATATGAAGTCCAACTACCACCAGATCCCAATAGAGCAGACCAATGTATGGAAAACTACCTTCAAGTCCAAAGAAGGTCTTTTTGAATGGATTTTCATGCCCTTTGACTTGACGAATACCCCATCAAATTTCATGAGGATGATGGAAGATATATTGTGTCCTTTCACCAATTATTTTGTAGTGGTGTATTTGGATGACAACCTCATATTTAGACAATACAAGCTATATGCAAATTTGGAAAAATGATCCTTCGGCATGAATAGGGTCTAATACCTAGGATACATTTTTTATGAGCATGGAGTTCATGTCGATCCAACCAAGATCCAAGTCATTCCTTATTGGACAACTTCGACCACACTCATTGAGCTTCAAAGCTTCTTAGGCATTACCAATTTCTATCGTAGGTTCATTTTGGGATTCTCCCACATTGCATGGGCCCTTAGCCAAGTGACCAGAGGTGGTGGCAAGGAAAATTTCACGTGGGGCCAGTCACAATAGAAATCGTTCGATGATTTGAAGCAATGCTTGTGCTTGCTCTCATTACCTGACCTACAACATCCTTTTGAGATTGAGAAAGATGCTTCAGGCTATAATGCGGGCACAATTCTCACTCAGCACAAACATCCTATGGCCTATCATAGTGAGACATTATCAGATATCGTCAATAAGTACCCCACTTATGACAAAAAAATGTACTCCATTGTACAAGCCTACTGCCATTGGAGGAATTACATTCTTGGGAAGGAGACAATCATACACACTGATCATAAGCCTCTGAAGTTCATGTAGACACAAGGAAAATTGCAGAATGAATGCCATGAGAAGTGGTCCACATACTTGCAAAAGTTCCATCTCAACATCAAGTATAAGACAAGGAGAACCAACCGCGTCGCTAAATTCCTCATTCGACCTCCAGTTGCAACACTTTCCACGGTGCTACACTCCTACATACATGAGACCTATGGATGGCCCCAACTCTACTAGAGATATCATGACTTCGCCACTCCCTATCATATGTTGGGAAAAAACACAAATGTCACTAATTTCCATCTTCAAGATGGGTTTTTGTTCCATTTGGGCCATCTCTGCATCCCATCAAACGAGCGAGAGAAGTTGATTTTGGAATCTCACTAAAGTCAGGTGGTAGGACAGTTTGGCATAGAAAATACAGTGGCAATGTTGCATCAACATTTCTATTGGCTGAAACTTTGGCAGGATGTCAACAATTATGTTAGCGTCCTAACCCGCACATAGGTAGAACAATATATTCAGATGTAATAAAGGTCAATATTAATAAGGCCTTGCAATATAATAGAATAAGTCGAATGTAAGAAGACCTAATAGAAGCTTCCACTTCTAGAAGGATATTCCTCTAGATGCTTCTTTTGATAGACATATTTAGTATAAATCAGAGTTGAGGGTATGAGAACCCTAGCTTGGAGATTATTGTAATAGAGCTCTACTCGACTGGAGGTTGCCCCCTCGAAGAGGCCCATGAACATTGCTCTCAGAATCAAAGTGTTATTTCTTTTTTTATTCTTATATCATTTGAGTGTTATTGTGGTGATTGTTCTGGTTATATTGCTATTATTCTGCCATTTCTAGCATTTTATTTCTATTCTGCATACCTTTTATATCTCATATACTACAAGTGGTATCAGAGCACTTTCTTTGGCAGAAATTGTGGGTAATTTTTTTTTCCAGGGTAGAGACGTATTCCGACGTCTTTAAGCCATTGAGATCTATCGTTATGCGCATAAACCCACGGTTGAAGGATTCATACACGTAGGAAATACAAGTGGTTTTTAAGCGCACATCTGTTGGCCACCCTTGTAACCCCTGTTGGTACCCCTTTGAGTGGTAGTGCATCAAACAACACCTGTTTACGGACCGAACTAGATTTCTTGAAGCCTTCTTTAGATAAACCGATCGGCCACCTGACTGCTATAGTTCCACCGAGAACAACCCTCGGGAAGATACTCTCTAGTACATGGGTAGTCAGGTAGTACGGCTAAGGGTATGGTCTATCCTCCTTAGTTAGTGCCCTGAGATATTGAGCCGAGTACTATTGTTGGACCCCGCACATATATCAGAGAGCTATAGCACAAGGAAAACCCTTGTCTGTAGAACCCTTGAATACCTAACCCTTGGGGGTAGAAACATAAACAAATTAAAACAGACAAGATCTATTGTCGCACAACTGTGTTCAGGTTGCCAAGTAACTACTCTTTTATTCCTGGTTAAGCATTTGGGCATTTCATCACTACAGTATTGTTCAAACTAGAGTATAACTCCGCAGGTGTAAAAAAAAAAAAAAGTCTGGAAAATTTTTCACCATTATTTGTGACCTATTCCATCAGATTCATCTCTTCTCACTTATCACATTCATACATATCATTTTTCGGAAAAAATTTTGACCCCACCTGCCCCTTTTCGGTTCCCTCGTCCTCATGGCCCATACCCGCAGCCAAGACTTGGAAGCTCACTTCAATACCTTGCAATCTAGTCTCACCGAGACCCAACAAGAAGTGAAACAACTCAGTGCCAATGTTGTCGCCATCAATACAACCATGCAGTCCTCAATGGAGGAAATCAAACAAGACCTAACCACCCAACTTGAATCTGTATTTTATTCACTCTGCACCAAGCTTCATATCCCTACAGATAACCCTTCCTATGACTCACCCCCACATACTGAAGGTGAACATTCCTCTCATTCCCATAACTTTTAGCACCATAACTTTCAACGTGACCTACGCCTTCTGCGGGTGGATGTGACCAAATTTGATGGCTCGGACCCCACTGGTTGGGTAACCCAAATGGAACATTATTTCTCTTTATACAACATTATAGATGACTTGGCCAAACTCCGGTATGGTGTTCTCCATCTAGATCAAGAATGTTGGCAATGGTGGCAATGGAGAAAAACTTCCCGTCAAGGGTATATTGCTTGGACACACTTTGTCTTCTCGTCAGGTATTTCATGGCTTGTGTCATTTCCAAACCGGACATTAAGAAAAAAGGCATGTACACCCCTCTTCCTACTTCTGACAGGCCCTGGGAATCCATATCGGTGGACCACATGTCGAGCCTTCCTTCAACCAAGTAGGGAAATGACTGTGTTTTTGTTGTTTTTGATCAATTTTCGAAGATGACAATTTTGGTCGCCTGCAAGAAGAGAATCATAACAGAGGCCACTTCCAAGCTCTTATTCAAACAAGTGTGGGTACATTTTGGGATACCAAAGCCCATCATCTCATATCGGGACAATCGGTTCCTTATCACATTCTAGTCAAGCCTTTGGTCACGGTTGGACACCAATCTCACCAAATCCACTACCTTCCACCCCCAAATAGATGGCCAAACTGAGGTCACCAACAGGATGATTGTGCATACCTTGCACATGTACAATTCCAAGCATCCATACACATGGGATGAGAGTCTTCCCTATGTACAATAAAGTTACAACAAAGCGGCCTAAGGATGATTTTAGGGGCTAAATTTCGCTCATGGGCTAATTTTCCATGCTTTTTCCAAAAAGAAAATTCACTTTTCTAAAATTTATTAGCCCAAATTCTATAGAATAAAATTATCTTACTTTAAAAATAGCCCAAATTTTATAGAATCTATATAAAATCCTTATAAATTTGAATATTTTTACAAAAATATCGTCAATATTTTATAACTTGCATATTAAAGACTAGTACGATTCACCAAGGTTTCTACATTTTGAGATAAATTTCCATCCTTAAAATTATCCCATACATAGCTTAACCAGACACAATCCTTTTCAGGTGGGGTTGGTATTTCAACCATCGGGTCCCATGGATGTTGCACTACCCCTTGCTTCCACACAGAAAGAATCATCCCATGATAAAACCAAAGCCAACAAAGCCACCTCATTCATTGAACGAATATAACACATCCACAAATAGGTTCAGGATATTTTGCAGAAGTCCAATGCGAAGTACAAGCAGTGCCATGATCAACACTGGGTGCCACACAAGTTTCAGGTGGGAGATAAATTAGTTTGGTTGCACTTGCAGAAAGAACGCCTTATAGGAACCCATTGGAATCTTTGTCCACTCTGCTATGGACCTTACACCATCACCAAGGTTGTGGGTGACAATTATTTTGAGCTCAACACTCCCCCATTCCTTGGCTTGCACCCATTGTTTAATATGGACCTCCTTCGGCCATACTTTTTCACCATTATTGGACACCTTAAAGATAACAAAAAAATCAATACCGACAGATCTCAACCCTGAATGGATGGAAAAAACATCCACTTATCATATCGTGGACACACGGGTCAAGGGAAATCACCAACATAAGCTTCAGATTTATCGTGTTGTCAAAGTGGGGCAACTCTAACACCAAGGAAAGTGGCTCACCCGTGGCTAAATTCAACAGAAATTTCCTCATATGATGGGGGAACTCAACGCAATGGAGACTATTTCTTCCTAAGGTAGGAGGATTGATCCAATTGGATATCAGTGGCCACCCACCTCTTCCAACTGGCTCACATACAATTTTCATCTTGGCAGTTTGTTTCTAGCTTTTTGGGTCCTACAATTTCAGGGTCATTTTGAGGCCCTAAACAACATTTTTTGGGACTACCAAAGTCAAACTATAGACAAACTCAAATTTTGATGGAAAAATGTGAATTCCTCGGATAGAAATTTCCAATGGGATATTGTGTGCCTAAAACAAAGATTGTATGCAAAAGTTACGACTCGGGGAAGTTGATGTGCCAACTTACCCCATCAGGGACCACATGACTTTTGGCGCTCCATCTCCTAGGGTTAGGTTTTGGATGTCTCTGGTTTCTGATTACTTCTTGATGCTAAAATGTCCCAGAGGCCTCATTGTAATGTTCTCATGGGAATATGCGTAGATGGCACATCTCTTCTCAGAGATTAGCTACCACCATTCGAGCAATATTGTTTCATTCTTCATTTTACAGTTTCAACAAATTTCTTTATTGAATAGAAGTTAAGTTTCATTGTATCTCTATTATTGTTCATTGTATCTCTGTTTTAATGTTATAAATTTGTGTTTCATTTCATTCCTCTCATAAATCTGGATCACCCACGTGGTTTATATATAATTAGTCTAGCTCGTGACCGCTTGATCTAACCCTCATGGCTTAGGGCTAGCTCAAACACTCATGAGATAGAATAATTATATATATAAGTCACGAGGGTTAGCTCAAGTGGTCATGAGTCATACGTGATATATATCTCCTGAAGTTGGGGAGATTACAGGTTCAAATCTCTTGATTCCCTTGGTGTTAGGCTCTGTAATCAAGGCCACTAATTTACCTTGTTTACCATCCATAAAATCATGAAAAAATACTTGAAGAGTTTTTCATGAAATTTTCCATAAAAATATATATATTCCGAAAAAAAAAATACATTTATTTCTAAGATAGAAATTGAGATATTACATTATGCATGCAAGTGCTATAAACACTTGAGAAAAACCGTAAATTGTCTCAAGGTCTCGAAAAAACCTAAATTTCTTATTACATATTCATAATATAAAATGTGACATATTCACCAATAAGGAAAACACATAAATATGAGATAAGACACTACATCGATTATTAAAATTAAGTATTCTATGAAATTACATTGCTCATATGCTTAGTTTTTTGTGACGAAGTATAAAGGATGCTACATTACTCATTAGACCATTCTCAACATTGCAACATCTTTTGTGGGGGATTTGATGGTTTAAAACATCATTGATAGGGACCACAACTTTTTATGTTTAGCTTTACATTCCATAACCTATCACTTTTGTTTTTCAAAACCTCAATTATTTTTATGCTCTACATATTGATGGGTCCATAACTTTTTCCTTAACTTCTTATGAGTTGATGGACTCAAAATTTTGTCCCTGGCCTCTTAGAATTCATTGCAAATTTAACGTTGAATCAATGAAATCTTACAAATTGAAACGAGGCCAAATGTGTGCATGAAAATTTCAAAGAATTGTGTTCAAAGAATGTGTGTCGACATGACACACATAACACGAACCCAAGGTTTATTGAGAATGTGTTGTACATAATTTATCCTCATTTATATTAATCTAGTTAATTTAATATATATATAATTTATATTATCTCACATAATTTAATCTACTTAACCAAACTTAACTTAAATAATTCATTTATATTTATTTATAGATATATTTAAATTTGATATTCACATAAACCACCTAACCAAGATACTTGTCTATTTGTCAAATCTCGATAGAGTGATTGGCTTCATTGTGTTTCATTTTGTGTGGTGACTTTGGTTTGAAACTCGTCATTATTGAGAGGAGACACCAAAAAATACAGTCGTGATAAGGATTGGTATAACCCAAATTGAATGCAATCCTCGAGTGATTTTGATGACTTAGATACCCCTAAATCGTGATTTCTCAACCACAAATTAGTCTCACAATTCACAAACACACTAACAAACCAAAAAAAATACTTTCCTACTTACCTAATAAATATAACCTAAATTTTTTATTATAAAAAATAAGTAAATAAAACATTTATTAATAACCTTTATCGCTTCAAACTCCTAAAACACAAACCCATATACAACATGCACTTTATGCCTAAGTGGAATCAATAGACCAATGTTTTCAAACAATATTTAATAATAATGAAATTTTTATATTATCAAAACATTTTACAAGTGTATGATTATTACTGGTACCTTTCTACTAACCTAGAA
Organism: Picea mariana; assembly: GCA_032191745.1. NCBI lineage: Eukaryota > Viridiplantae > Streptophyta > Pinopsida > Pinales > Pinaceae > Picea > Picea mariana. Next base: position 277,234 of record JASDQU010738643.1, read on the forward strand.
ACAACAACTATATGAACTTACAATGTTTTTTTCTAAATGGTGTGTTTGTCATAGTATAAGGTAAATAAAATTTGTTTTATTGACTTACATTGTTTTGTGTAAATGATATGTTTTTCATTTTCAAAATGTATGGTGGAAGGTAAGTTAAATTTGTTTTATATAGAAATATGTAAACTTGAATAATTTATGAAGTTAAGTGTATGATGGTTTTTATTGATTGATATATAAAGCTATTATTTTATAGTTTGTGGTCTAGAATTCATGTACTTATGGTGAATGTATATAATAATAAATAATAACATAAATATGAAAAATATAAAAGATCTTTTAATTTAAGGTAATTTATATAAGTTTTAAGGGTTTGTATTATATTTAAAGTAATATGAATTTATTTTAATTCTGGATTTATTATGTGTTGAGAGGGATGGAATTTATAGAGATATTTGTTTTTTTCAAGTTTTTTCAATTTAAATAAAGTATTTCATTTTTAGTGATTTGATGTCTTTATATATGATAAATTTGAAATTAAGATGGATTTACGCTAATTTTTTATGTGTATTTCATGTTTAACACTGAAATAATTACATGTCCCCCTCATATTGAGCAACACATAAGAAATTTGTTTACATTATATATATATATATATATATATATATATATATATATATATATATATATATATATATATATATATATAACTTAAGGTGGACATTGCAATATTTATTTATGGATGATCTTGAAAAAAAAAATGTTATTAATTTTTTTTTCATATGTCAACTCCATGCTGAGCACTAAAGAAATTACATGTCTCTCTCATACTGGGAAGTAGAAAGCATTTAACAATGAAAGTAATATTATTTTTTACTTTCAATCACTTTCTTTGTATGTATGTATGAAGTTGATATGAAAATATTTTATTTATGATTAACATTGAAATACTTTTTTTGTTATTAATATTTTTTTAAATGTCACATGTCAACTCCATCTTGAATATGGAAGGAATTGCACATCTCCCTCATATTGTGTTGTAGACAATGCTTCTTGATAGAATTAATGTTTAATTGAAATATATCTTTTAAATTATAATTAACATTTAACACATTATATAGTAATGATGCATTCAAATTTCTTTAGTATTAAAAGTTTTAAATTACAGATTATAATGTAATATAAAGCACTATTCCAAAAATAATGTTTCAATTAGAAGTTGTTGAATTCTAAAACTATTATGAAAAGCCTTTGAAGTTTAAAATGTAGTTAAATTATTCGAGTAAATAAGT
>JASDQU010738643.1:278563-315574 GCA_032191745.1 Picea mariana
AATTATTTTACCTTAAAAATCGCCAAAAATTTATAAAAACTATATAAAATCCTTATAAATTTGAATATTTTTACAAAAATATCGCCAAACATTTATAGTTGGCATATGAAGGATTAGTAAGATTCGCCAAGGTTTCTACATTTTAAAACAAATTTCCATCCTTAAAATCATCCCTGTCCTTATCCCTCACATACACAAGCTCTTTAATTTAGCAGTTAAGTAGGGATTCCCTAAGCCCTGGACGCAAAGCCTCATTATTCCTATTTTTAAAAATGGGGACAGAAACATTCCCTCTAATTATAGGACCACTATGATTAGCTCGATTTTAGTCAAGCTTTATGGAATTATTTTGGAAAAGAAGGTTATCCTTTGGCTAGAAAATCATGGTAAAAGAGATAAATGATAAAAAGGGTTTATGATATATCATTCAACCGTGGACCATCTTGTTACCTTTAGGATCATTGCAGAGGAGTTCCACAATACTAAAACCAATATTTTTTGTTGTTTTGTTGACTTTAAAAATTGTTTTGACATGGTTCCTAGGAAAAACCTTTGGAGTAGGTTGGAAGAGATAAAAGTGCCTCTCAAGTTGAGGGTTGATGCAATAAGGATGTATGAGAACGTTATTGCCAATTTTAAAAACACCGAGGGTTGGTCGAAAGAGATTAACTGCAATATTGGAGTCAAACAAGGTTGTCCCTTGTCCCCTACCCTTTTTGGCATATACATTGACAAGTTAGAAGATTTTTTGGAAAAAGCAGGTTGTGTTGGCCCTACTCTCAGTGGTATATTCATAAATATTCTTCTTTATGTTGATGATATCGTTCTTATGGGAAGGAGTCCCCATGATCTTAAAAACTAACTAAGAATCCTCAATGATATTTTCTCCAATATGGGTATGACTCTTAATATTGATAAGACTAAGGTCATGGTTATTAAATCCAACAAAATCACTTATGATACCTTCATATATGACAACAACAACTCGGAGGAAGTGACTTCATAAAAATATCTTGGAATTGATCTTCACCACAAGCTCAATTGGAATTATAGCATTGAGAAAAGGATTATTTGGGGATGGAAAGCTTATTATGGGCTTGAAAACAATTGTAATTCATCCGATCTTTGGATTTGGGATAAGAAGAAACTCCTCTTTGAGACTCTCATTACACTTTTTATTCTTTATGGATGTAAATTATGGGGCTGTAGTATCTCTCGTGAATCCAGGAGAAAGATAGAGAAAATACAAAAGAATTTTATAACTTATAATCTAAAAATTAAAGGAAATACACCTTATCCCATCCTACTCTTAGAAAAAAGCCTCTCCTCCATTTAGAGAATGGCTATGAATAGATACCTAACATATAATAACATGTTAAATAACATGGAAGACAATAGGCTTCCTAAATTTGCTTCAAAATCCAGTCGTAACCACCATCGACTCAAGCGAGGATGGCATAAAGATGCCTAGTCTTGGCTAAACTATTGGGGAGTCATGGAAGACACCATTTTGCAAAAAAAATATACTATTAAAAATTTCATTGAATCAAAATTTAAGGAGAAAATGTGGTGTGATAAAGAGTTAGAGGAAAAAATAAAGTTAAGGTATTATAAGGATGTAATCAACCCTAATTTAGAATATCAAAATTATCTATATTTTTTTACGAGTGTAAAGAAAAAAAATAAGCATTGCTAAGATAAGAACAAATTCTCACGAGATCCACAGTGAAACTGAGTGTTGGTAAATTCCTAAAATGTCATGGGATGAAAGAGTATGTCACCTTTGTGACAGTAAGAAGGTTGAATATGAAAAACATGTTGTCTTAGATTATCTAGCCTATACCCAGATTAGATCTCATTTTCAAAATATTTGTCACACTACCAACCTTCCTAACCTCTTAACTCAACAAAACTATGATGATCTTGGAAAGCTTCTCTTAATACTTTTCGAGAACAGAAACAAAATTCTAAATAATCACAGGTAATCACTTACCCTCTTAAGACCCGATAAACTGATTCGGTTTTAATGGACATTAATCATCATCATCATGAGAATTATAGAAGCAATTTAAAACCCTTTTATAAAAAGAAAATAATCTTAAAAGAATGTTTCATTTTTGTTTTTCTTATGCTCACTCATGTGAGAGTGAATCTTATGTGCTAATTACTAAAGAACTAAGAAAAGCATACAACTAGAGGTTTTTAAACCTCGTTTTATTTTCTTGTACATGTATTTAGTTTGCAATTATGGTTAATGGAAGTTATGGTTAATTATGGTTAATGGAAGTTATGGTTAATGGAAGACATTTTACTAAGTGTAAGGAGATGTGAGAAAAAATAAAAAGAGAAATGGTAAAAGAGGGGGGAACCTCTTCTTATGTTCTTGTACATGAATTTAGTTTGCAATTATCGTTAATGGAAGACATTTTATTAAGTGTAAGGAAATGTGAGACAAAAATAAAAAGAGAAATGGTAAAAGAGGGGAGAAACTTCTTTTTATATTATTTTACATGAATTTAGTTTGCAATTATTGTTAATGGGAGACATTTTATTAAATGTGTGTGGAAGACATTTTATTAAGTGTAAGGAAATGTGAGACAAAAATAAAAAAAAGAAATGGTAAAAGAGGGGAGAGAAGAGAAGAGAAGTGAAAAAAGAAAAGAGAGTAAAGAGAGTAAAGAGGGAAAAGACAAGAAAAAGAAAGGGTGGGGTGGAGAAATAGAGGATAAAAATAAGAATTAAAATAGAAAAGAAGAGAAGGAGGAGGTAAAAGGGAAAAAATGAAAAGTTAAATTTATTGTTCATATTTTTGCATTTTCTCCTTTAAAACTCTATCCATGAAAACAATTTCCTTAAAAGATCAACCTCTACCTTAAAAACTCATAAATGTGTAATTAATATCAACCCATATCCATAAATCTAGAGAAAATTGGTCATTATTGAAAAACATGAAATTTTAGGGAAGTGAATTCATTGACAAATAGCACATCTAAAAAAATGGGGAAAATTTAAAAATTGAGGAAATGAAGAGATTCTTACCTTTGGTCCAAAAGGAGGACCAACAAATACTTTGGTGCACTTAAATACTTTCAAGGAATTTGACAAGAGGGTCTCCACAATATCCAAATAACTATCAAGCACAAAAGACTCACCAACAAAATCAAAATGGAGCCAATACAATGAATTTATGTAAAAATGTATATAGTTATCAATTTGATGAGAACTCTCTAAAGTTTTCATTTTTTTAGAGGTCACATTTAGCTCTTGGTTTTACCCATGTTTCAAAAAATGGTCCTCCCAATAGCACCATTTTTTTCGAGATAATTTTTAGACATTTTGAATTTTCTTAGTTTTAAAGTATTAACATTTTTTTTTTAAATTGGATTTTTAATTTTTCAATGTTTGTTTTTTTAAGATAGTTTTTCTCCAAAAAAAATTCAACATTTTTATTTTAAAATCTAAAAATTGACATTTTCTAAAATTATTAAAAATCTTATATATCGTTTATTTTTTTTTCAAAATTTTGATTTTCATTTAATTATATATCCTTAATTAATTTAAGATACCATACATTTTATGAAAAAAACATGAGCCCTGCAACTTGTTAGTTGATTCCTTGTACCCACATGTGTAACCTTTAATGGTGGCCAACGTTGGAGGTGGCACCGCTCCCTCCTTTCGGAATGTGGTGGTTACAAGTGTATGATTATTACCGGTACCTACTGGTACCTTTCTACTAACCTAGAAACAACAACTATATGAACTTACAATGTTTTTTTCTAAATGGTGTGTTTGTCATTTTGAAAATGTATAGTATAAGGTAAATAAAATTTGTTATATTGACTTACATTGTTTTGTGTAAATGATATGTTTTTCATTTTCAAAATGTATGGTGGAAGGTAAGTTAAATTTGTTTTATATAGAAATTTGTAAACTTGAATAATTTATGAAGTTAAGTGTATGATGGTTTTTATTGATTGATATATAAAGTTACTATTTTATAGTTTGTGGTCTAGAATTCGTGTACTTATGGTGAATGTATATAATAATAAATAATAATATAAATATGAAAAATATAAAAGATGTTTTAATTTAAGGTAATTTATATAAGTTTTAAGGGTTTGTATTATATTTAAACTAGTATGAATTTATTTTAATTATGGATTTATTAATTATGGATTTATTATGTGTTGAGAGGGATGGAGTTTATAGAGATATTAGTTTTTTTCAAGTTTTTTCAATTTAAATAAAGTATTTCATTTTTAGTGATTTGATGTTTTTACACATGATAAATTTGGAATTAAGATGGATTTACGCTAATTTTTTATGTGCATTTCATGTTTAACACTGAAATAATTACATGTCCCCCTCATACTAAGCAACACATAAGAAATTTGTTTACATTCAATTTCTTTATATGTCTCCCTCATACTGAGCAGCACATAAGAAATTTGTTTACATTCAATTTCTATATATATATATATATATATATATATATATATATATATATAGAAATTGAATGTAAACAAATTTCTTATGTGCTGCTCAGTATGAGGGGGACATGTCCCTCATACTGAGCAACACATAAGAAATTTGTTTACATTCAATTTCTTTATATATATATAACTTAAGGTGGACATTGCAATATTTATTTATGGCTGATCTTGAAAAAAAAAAATGTTTTTAATTTTTTTTTTATATGTCAACTCCATGCTGAGCACTAAAGAAATTACATGTCTCTCTCATACTGGGATGTAGAAAGCACTTAACAATGAAAGTAATATTATTTTTTACTTTCAATCACTTTCTTTGTATGTATGTATGAAGTTGATATGAAAATATTTTATTTATGATTAACATTGAAATATTTTTTTTGTTATTAATATTTTTTTAAATGTCACATGTCAACTTCATGTTGAGTATGGAAGGAATTGCACATCTCCCTCATATTGTGTTGTAGACAATTCTTCTTGATACAATTAATGTTTAATTGAAATATCTCTTTTAAATTATAATTAACATTTAACACATTAAATAGTAATGATGCATTCAAATTTCTTTAGTATTAAAAGTTTTAAATTACAGATTATAATGTAATATAAAGCACTATTCCAAAAATAATGTTTCAATTAGAAGTTGTTGAATTCTAAAACTATTATGAAAAGCCTTTGAAGTTTAAAATGTAGTTAAATTATTCGAGTAAATAAGTAGGAAAACCCTGAATTAAAAGGAAAAAATGGTACTATGTCAATAAAAGGAAAGAGCAGATTTTACAAATATCTAAGCTGGATCCTAAGAAGTTCTGGAGCCAAATTCTAAATCACAATACTAAAGAAAATAATATGATTCCCTTAAGGGACTGAAATTCCTATCTTAAAAGTATTTACGAGTTCCCTAATGCCATGGACACCATTCCTGTTGTCCCTACAGAGGATGAATTTTTTTATTTAGATGACATAGAGTTCAGGGTTAAGCAACTTGCAAATGGGAAAGCTAAGGACATTGAAGGCTGCCAAGCTGAAATTTTTAAAATCGGAGGGCCTATCCTTATCCCTCACATACACAAGCTCTTTAATTTAGTAGTTAAGTAGGGATTCCCTAAGCCCTGGACGCAAAGCCTCATTATTCCTATTTTTAAAAATGGGGACAGAAACATTCCCTCTAATTATAGGACCACTATGATTAGCTCGATTTTTGTCAAGCTTTATGGAATTATTTTGGAAAAGAAGATTATCCTTTGGCTAGAAAATCACGGTAAAAGAGATAAATGATAAAAAGGGTTTATGATATATCATTCAACCGTGGACCATCTTGTTACCTTTAGGATCATTGCAGAGGAGTTCCACAATACTAAAACCAATATTTTTTGTTGTTTTGTTGACTTTAAAAATTGTTTTGACATGGTTCCTAGGAAAAACCTTTGGAGTAGGTTGGACGAGATAAAAGTGCCTCTCAAGTTGAGGGTTGATGCAATAAGGATGTATGAGAACGTTATTGCTAATTTTAAAAACACCGAGGGCCGGTCGAAAGAGATTAACTGCAATATTGGAGTCAAACAAGGCTGTCCCTTGTCCCCTACCCTTTTTGGCATATACATTGACAAGTTAGAAGATTCTTTGGAAAAAGCAGGTTGTGTCGGCCCTACTCTAACTGGTATATTCATAAATATTCTTCTTTATGTTGATGATATCGTTCTTATGGAAAGGAGTCCCCATGATCTTGAAAACTAACTAAGAATCCTCAATGATTTTTTCTCCAATATGGGTATGACTCTTAATACTGATAAGACTAAGGTCATGGTTCTTAAATCCAACAAAATCACTTATGATACCTTCGTATATGACAACAACAACTTGGAGGAAGTGACTTCATACAAATATCTTGGAATTGATCTTCACCACAAGCTCAATTGGAATTATAGCATTGAGAAAAGGATTATTTGGGGATGGAAAGCTTATTATGGGCTTGAAAACAATTGTAATTCATCTGATCTTTGGATTTGGGATAAGAAGAAACTCCTCTTTGAGACTCTCATTACACTTGTTATTCTTTATGGATGTAAATTATGGGGCTGTAGTATCTTTCGTGAATCCAGGAGAAAGATAGAGAAAATACAAAAGAATTTTATAACTTATAATCTAAAAATTAAAGGAAATACACCCTATCCCATCCTATTCTTAGAAAAAAGCCTCTCCTCCATTCAGAGAACGGCTATGAATAGATACCTAACGTATAATAACAAGTTAAATAACATGGAAGACAATAGCCTTCATAAAATTGCTTCAAAATCTAGTCGTAACCACCATCGACTCAAGCGAGGATGGCATAAAGATGCCTAGTCTTGGCTAAACTATTGGGGAATCATGGAAGACACCATTTTGAAAAATAAATATACTATTAAAAATGTCATCAAATCAAAATTTAAGGAGAAAATGTGGTGTGATAAAGAGTTAGAGGAAAAAATAAAGTTAAGGTATTATAAGGATGTAATCAACCCTAATTTAGAAGATCAAAAATATCTATATTTTTTTACAAGTGTAAAGAAAAAAATAAGCATTGCTAAGATAAGAACAAATTCTCACGAGATCCACAGTGAAACTGGGTGTTGGTAAATTCCTAAAATGTCATGGGATGAAAGAGTGTGTCACCTTTGTGACACTAAGAAGGTTGAATATGAAAAACATGTTGTCTTAGATTATCTAGCCTATACCCAGATTAGATCTCATTTTCAAAATATTTGTCACACTACCAACCTTCCTAACCTCTTAACTCAACAAAACTATGGTGATCTTGGAAAGCTTCTCTTAATGCTTTTCAAGCACAGAAATAAAATTCTAAATAATCACAGGTAATCACTTACCCTCTTAAGGTCTAATAAACTGATTCGGTTTTAATGGACATTAATCATCATCATCATGAGAATTATAGAAGCAATTTAAAACCCTTTTAAACAAAGGAAAATAATCTTAAAGAAATGCTTCATTTTTGTTTTTCTTATGCTCACTCATGTGAGAGTGAATCTTATGTGCTAATTACTAAAGAACTAGGAAAAGCATACAACTAGAGGTTTTTAAACCTCCTTTTATTTTCTTGTACATGAATTTAGTTTGCAGTTATGGTTAATGGAAGACATTTTACTAGAGGTTTTTAAACCTCCTTTTATTTTCTTGTACATGAATTTAGTTTGCAGTTATGGTTAATGGAAGACATTTTACTAAGTGTAAGGAGATGTGAAGTGTAAGGAGATGTGAGAGAAAATAAAAAGAGAAATGGTAAAAGAAGGGAGGAACCTCTTCTTATGTTCTTGTACATGAATTTAGTTTGCAATTATCGTTAATGGAAGATATTTTATTAAGTGTAAGGAAAAATATTTTATTAAGTGTAAGAAAATGTGAGACAAAAATAAAAAGAGAAATGGCAAAAGAGGGGAGAAACTTCTTTTTATATTATTTTACATGAATTTAGTTTGCAATTATTGTTAATGGAAGACATTTTATTAAGTGTGGAAGACATTTTATTAAGTGTAAGGAAATGTGAGACAAAAATAAAAAGAGAAATGGTAAAAGAGGGGAGAGAATAGAAGAGAAGCGAAAAACGAAAAGAGAGTAAAGAGGGAAAAGACAAGAAAAAGAAAGGGTGGGGTGGAGAAATAGAGGATAAAAATAAGAATTAAAATAGAAAAGAAGAGAAGGAGAAGGTAAAAGGGAAAAAATGAAAAGTTAAATTTATTGTTCATATTTTGGCATTTTCTCCTTTAAAACTCTACTCATGAAAACAATTTTCTTAAAATATCAACCTCTACCTTAAAAACTCATGAATGTGTAATTAATATCAACCCATATCCATAAATCTACAGAAAATTGATCATTATTGAAAAACATGAAATTTTAGGGAAGTGAATTCATTGACAAATAACACATCTAAAAAATGGGGAAAATTTAAAAATTGAGGAAATGAAGAGATTCTTACCTTTGGTCCAAAAGGAGGACCAAAAAATACTTTGGTGCACCTAAATACTCCCAAGGAATTTGACAAGAGGGTCTCCACAATATCCAAATAACTATCAAGCACAAAAGACCCACCAACAAAATCAAAATGGAGCCAATACAATGAATTTATGTAAAAATGTATATAGTTACCAATTTGATGAGAACTCTCTAAAGTTTTCATTTTTTTAGAGGTCACATTTAGCTGTTGGTTTTACCCATGTTTCAAAAAATGGTCCTCCCAATAACACCATTTTTTTCAAGACAATTTTTAGAAATTTTGAATTTTCTTATTTTTAAAGTATCAACATTTTTTTCAAAAGTTGGATTTTTAATTTTTCAATGTTTATTTTGTTAAGATAGTTTTTCTCCAAAAAAAAATTGAACGTTTTTATTTTAAAATCTAAAAATTGACATTTTCTAAAATTATTAAAAATCTTATATATCGTTTATTTTTTTTCAAAGTTTTGATTTTCATTTAATTATATATCCTTAATTAATTTAAGATACCATACATTTTATGAAAAAAACATGAGCCCTGCAACTTGTTAGTTGATTCCTTGTACCCACATGTGTAACCATTAATGGTGGCCAACGTTGGAGGTGGCACCACCCCCTCCTTTCAGAATGTGGTGGTTGGAAGCAATCACCCCTCATCCCATCCATGGCTCAACTCCCCACCATGGCTCAAAATATCCAGTACATGCAAGAACATGCCCTTATCTACAAATTTATGAGATATTGGCCATCTGAAAAGGCCCTCGTTTGGTGGATCAAGACACATTGGAAGCCCAAAGGAGAGGTTGAACTCAAACTAGGATCTAAGAGATTCTTCATGACCATCTTTAATCTAGCTAAATACCAAGAGAGGGTATTCCAGAGTGGTTGTAATGTCCCCAAGGGGAACATGATAGGAAAAAAATTGGTTGTTTATCAATTATAGTTATGGTTATACTCATTATATTTTATTAAAATAAAAAAGGACTTTCCAAAAACATATTACATATAACCCATAGATAGCCATTTTGAAAAACATGTTGCATACACTAGAAATTAGAAGAGATAATATGGCACTTTATTAATAATGTAATCTTGATCACCAATATAATGTCTAGGGTTGTTATAGCAGTTGTGACAAATCAACAAACAATAAACTAAAAACCAAAACTTGGTGTAGTGCCTTGATCCTTACTAGTAGATGGCTTCTCCAATCTGTAGAAGGATAACTCCAAATCTCCAATCCTCCTCCCAGAATGATGCAATAACCCTATAAAAATTTGTTAAAGATGATGATGAGGTTATCCAACAACACCTACTGCAACAATCTGACCACACATACTCGAAACATCTCTGCAATTTCAGGTAGAAGAAGGCCCCGTAGGACGAGACTGGACAACCAGTGGGGCCTTGCATGACAAGGCTAGACAACTAGCGAGGGCCTCATGGTACACCCTATGTTCAAACCGTGGGGATGACTCTTGGTATATTTTCCCAAAATCCCCGGAGCACCTGCGAAATTAGAGTACAACCTCCTACGTAAGGTTTTTCCAATCTCCTGTACAAGCCAATCTTCCTTCTATTGAAAACCAAACCCCAAAATTGAATCTCCAATGGAAATCTTGGATGGATTCCCCTCTTGTCTAGGATCCAATGGAAATCCAGGGTGGATTCCCCTCTTGTCTATTTAGGGTGGATATTGGACCATCGAAACCAAACCAATAGTGGAAGGGTTTTGCTAAACCCTAACGAAAAAATGGCTCCAAGAGCACTTCCAAAAATGAGAGATAAAATCATAATGCCAAAATGAGGCTCTACCCATCCTTTTATCCTTTCTCCATGCCTTCTATAAATTTCCATTTTTTGACCAAATCAAATCTAACCCTTATCCCCTTTTTGACTAAATCAAATATGACCCTTATCCCCCTTTTTCTTTCACTTTAAAATTAAAAGTCACTTTTAATAGATAAGTAATTTATTAATCCTAACTAAGTGACATTAAATAACCCCTTTTGACTCTCTTTTTCTTCACTGACAAGCCACAAAAAGTCATTTCCACTATCAAACGGGGGGATCCAAAAATGGGGACATGACAAATCCTCCCTTCTCAAAGATTGTTTCTCCTCAAGAAATTCCATCACGACCTGATGCTTCATTGATTGATCTAGATTAAAAATAAAAATTATACCAAGATCCCAAACCACCCTTTAAAATGTGAAGCATCCTTTTCTCAATACATTGTACGATAATGTACTGACATCATATTTCTCGTAAACACCGCCCACAACTAAGCCCACTTGGTCTTGCAACAACTCAATCAACCCATCAAACAACTGCTCTTCTAGGGAAGCAATATCATGTAGGAAAAAGCTGGCTCTCACCTTTGTATCAACTATCACACCGTCTCTTACTGAAATCCCAAGGTCCCAAGATATCCTTAGAAAGGAATCACCATGTTGATGCTGCACCATTTTGATAATTGGCATCCGACCATCATTCCCGCTCTGCATCCCCCTCTCTTGTAAATCCATGCTGACATACCTGTAAGGGATTAACTTACTGTCATTAATAGTAGCTGGCATAGTCAACCTTGTGAAGCCACAACCTATAAATCCACTGTCATACCCGATCCCGAATATCAGAAAATGAAGTATATCCCATTTACTCACAATGACTTTGGGTTTCTCATGGACTTTAGAGATCCCTCCACTAGATATATCTGTCATCTACACTGCCCCATACTCAAAAGATACCAATGGAAAGTGTGTGAATTAGTCAATCACTAGAGACATCCTATCGGTCCACTGTATCCTAGGTAAATATGTGGTGCAATCTATCCACATGCTCTCCCACTCTCACCCAAAAATGGCCAAAGATTTCTTCCATCCTGTGGAATGAGTATGCCTCGACCTACTCTGCTGATAAGTCATATACTCCCCTACATCGTCCATGAGGCCTATCCATGTGAACCTCTCTCATGTCTTCCTAGATAGTGTGAAGCACTCTCTGCTCCTAGTACTAATATGTAAGGTATTGATACAAGAGCCCATATTCCTTTCCCTAGTAAGCTAGGATATCACTGGCTACATCAACTAGGTCAACTCCTCAGAATAGCACTCCTCCAAGAAACCACTCCTAAGATACCAAAAATTAAAGTCTGGAAAGTGAAAATCGATGCTCACATCTCTAATAATAGTTGAACTATCAAGAAATGTAACCCGGGGCACCAAACTAATCCTCAACAGGTACCACTATGCTGACACTACACTACTCTAATATTCACCATCAGACCAACGCACCCAGTCTACATCCTCCTCTGCTAGAACCCCAAGTTGAACTCCCTGAAGGGACTTAAAACACTATCCTAAATCCTCACCTGTGAAGGTGTCTTAGTGAATTCTAAGTTTTCAAATCCACAACTGGCCTTAATATCGTCCTTCCATGTAGAGTAAATCTCGACCTCCTCTCTATTGATGTCCAAAAAATAAAGCAGGCCACTCACTATCATAGTTATTTCGATCATCATCATTTGAATCAATCTATCACTCATATGAATTCTCAAATCCCACCACCAAATTGGAAGTCCACTACTCCTAATACCATTTATTTGTTGTTGTGTTGTATTGGTAACCATCGGAGTCAAAATGGACCAAGTCCTTGGTATGCAAACATCTAATGGGAGCCACATACTAGGAATCAACTCTGTAAAAGTAACTATGTTTGGCTCTTGCCAAAATATACCAGAAAATTTACTACCTCGATCACCTTCAATGTACTCAAGTAATCTGTGGATTCTAAATACCTCCCTGGAAAGTCTCCCTATCACCTGTGGTGCCTCATACTCATACGAGTACCCAAAATTCCCTGCCAAAGGTGAATCACACATATACCTCGTGATATTCTCCCTAAGCGTGGGCTCAAGAGCTACATGTGTGCATCCTCTGTAGTGGTTAATGTCATCCACCACTCTGTCAGCTGACATCTCTAAGAATTGATCCAATACAATCTATATCTCCTCTTGTGCTCCAACCACATAGCCCAAACGAAAGAACTCTGACATGGCTATAATCCTACCTTCCTCACTCTTCTAAGTCAAGTGATCCCTCCATGCCCTGTCAAATATACCATTGGCATAAAAAAATATCACTAGATGCCACTACCACTACCTGCAAGACTGGAAAGTGTTAGGTGTGTTGGTCAACCCCAATGGTATGACCAAGGACTTAAGGTCACATCTAAGAGAAGCCATGTAGGTATCTTACTCTATGTCCCCGACTCCCCACTATGGTTATATCCCAATCAAATATCAATCTCTAAGTAATATTCCCCTCCATGAAGCTCGTTAATCCACTCATAAATCCTAGGTGAACCAAACTCGATGATATGTCTAAAACCCTATATAGAGGTCTCCCCAAGAGAAACATCCCAAAACCCCACTGTACACCACTGCACACCACTTTATATTGTTGTATATTATTGCATACCACCATATCATCATGTACCATCCTATATCCTATATGTGCCACTATATCAATCACTCTACTAATATCAGCTGAACCTAGATCCTGAAGTGATGTATCCACATTTTTCCTATACTCAATCCCCCAATCAACTGGTGCATATAATTCCTTGTTGGATGCTCCACAAGGAATTTTCTCAACTACCTCCTTTGTAGCTAAGCCTTGAGCCACAAGAAACAACTCATGATCTATGCAATGCAAACAAGTGCATGGTCAAAAACCTCTGTGTCTTTTATAGCAAAAAATGACACACCTATGCATTTGTTCTATGGTCTAACCCTTTTCCTTGGCTTGCTAGACAAATTCCCAAATTGCCTCATGCAAATCATCTAAAAAACATGTATTTTTCACATATCCACAATCTCCTTTAATGAAAAGTGTGGACATCCACGACTTTTCAGTATAACACCCTTGAATGCCCTAAAATATAATGAAAAATAAAATATTTCCGAGTTTTCGGGCAGGTTTTTTAGTTGGTTTCATTTCCCAACGTCCCCATGCCCGTACAAAATAGATTCCAACTTCCCTAACCCCTTGGGGAAGATATAAAAGCACCATTGAGGGCCAGGATGGGGACTAGTCTTTTGGTGCAAGGTTATGTTGTTGAGATATAACAAGCCTCCCTTTCCTATTATCCTCTGAGTAACATTACCCAATCTGGAAACTCCTTTTCCAATGCCTCTTTCCTATATATATAGCCATAGGGTGCCGCCTTATTCCTACTTGGGCTATTCAATGAAGAGTATTGTGGTTGATTTTATGCTTGAAGGATTCTTGGAGGAACTCGAGAAGTTGGCTCCAAAGTAGTGTTGAAGGCTAGATATGTTGTAACTAACCTTCTTATTTGGTGTTAATAGAAGAGTTCTCTTTCCCTCCTACCTTGTATTAATTATAACAATGTATGTCTTTGCTTGTCAAGTTTACTTTGGATATAATATATGATATGTATATTGTTTGATTGTATAACTATGATCCAAATTATTTTCGGCACAAAATGAGAGAGCATATATAATAAATAAATATACAGAGATACCTCGGATATCCAATAATATAACCGAAATGTATCAGAGATGCAACCATAAACACAAAGATACAGTAATACACAATTTCTATTAATGAGCAAAAATGTACAAAGACTGTAAAATTACAGAGTGAAAGACTTGGTAGAACGGTGACATCTTATCTCTAAGAAGAGATATGAAGGCTACTCACATTCACAAGAAGATAATTTACAATGAGGCTCTAAAGGACTTTTTAACATAAAGAAAATCCAAAACCCTAATCCTAGAAGATGAAAAGCCAACAATTTTGTGGACCCCGTTTTGGGTAGTTTGGTGTATCAACTTCTCGAGGGCGTAACTTTTGCATACGAACTTTGTTTTAGGAGCACGATAGCCCATTGGAAAGGTATAACAGAGGAATACACATGTTTCTATTAGACTCTAACTTCGTCTATAGTTTGAATGTGGCGAGCCCTAAAAATGTTGTTTAGGGCCTCAAAATGGCCTCGGAAGTTTGAGACTCGAAAACTAGAAACAAAAATTCCAAAATGAGCTAGTTGGAATAGGTGGGTGGCCAATGGTATCCACCTGGATCATTCCTCCCTCCTTAGGAAGCAATGGTCTCCATTGAGTTGAGTTCTCACGGGAGAGGGGAAAGCGATTGTTGTAACTGAATCTTGGTGTACTACTTTCCTTGTTGGAGACGTTGTGTTGCTTGGTTTGTGGAAGGTTGACACAAACTTGTTGCTGGAAGGGTTTAATCTGTTCAACCAATCAAGCTACATGAGATGTCTGTGTGCATAAGGAATATTTTCTCTTTGCTACAATCTTGTCGACCTGCTTCTGTTGGATAGAAGGTGCTTGGGTTGAGGCTGTAGTGGTTGTAGTATATTTCTATTCACCTTTTGAATAGATTGTGAAAAAGCTAAATTTTGTAGTATGACATAATACCTTGCGGAATTGTTTAGGTGGGATGGTAGTTTGAACTACCTATGGTATCCTGTAGAGATGATCCCCCAAAGTAACAATGACACTACGGGGTTCAGACTCATAGATAGCATGGCACTTCCACATATATGGTTGGCCCAAGAGAACATCACATACATCTAGTGGGGAAACATCACATAATACCTCATCCTTGAAGGTATGGATTCCATATGACAATCATAACTGTTGACTGACATGAAGATCTCGTCCTTGGTGAAGCCACCCGATGTTGTATGGTTGCGGGTGTGGTGTTGTCAACAATCCCAACTTTTTGAAAACCTATGCTGAGATGAGGTTCTTCTGGATTCCGCTATCAACAATAAAATGCAGCGGGGTCCCCTTCACCCACATCTGTGAATGAAAAAGTTGCTCCTCTCTTTAGGATCTATTTTTTCTTCTCGTTGAATTGCTACGGTCGCGATAATAGCAGTGGGGTCTGCGTCGATGATCTGTCGTCTTTCAATATTTTCTGACTCATATTCTGAATCAGAGTTCGGCTCCTTGTCTTTGATCTCAGCCACCAATGACTATTTTGAGCGACATTCATCGGTGTTGTGCCAGGGGATTTTGTGGAAATCACACCATTTTTCGATGTCCTTCTTCGTCTTTCCATGACCCTTTTTTTCCTGTGGTTTGGAATGGTTTACAGGAGGCTGTTTGTTAGGGCCGTCTTTATCATACTTTGATTATTGCGGATTTGCAGACCCAAACTCCCGTTTGTTCTGGTGCTTAAATTTCTTCTTGATTTTAACAACATATCGATAAGTAGCCCCGAGTGCTAAGATGTCAAGAAAATCCATTTCGGATTGGATGTATCTGTGTAGAGCCCCACGGTATTTTAGAACCAAATGTCATTCAGAGTATTTTATACCCAACTTGGTGCACAAGGTATGGAAGGTATTGGCGAACTACGAAATTTCTTGGCCCCTCTCTTACCATAGTGTGGTCCATCTGATGTACTGGTCCTCATAGTTGTCAACAAGGTAATAAGGTTCCTTTACCACATCCACAAAAAAATCCCAAGTGGGCTCGGCCCCATATATTCCAAAAACCTCTGTGGAACTTTGATCCCAGTGAGTTTCCCACCAATGTTTGACATGGGGGAGAGACGGAAGGAGTGTGAAGGTGATATTTTCCCCATCGGAGAAATTATGAACAGAGAAATAACCTTCTAGCAGATTTAACCATTTTTCTAGGGCATCTGCATCTATTTGTCCTTCAAATATGGGAATATCAAAATTAACTTGTACCTTGAAGGGTGAGGTGCCTCCAAAGTGGTCGTTTGATGAAGACGTGCATGTCGTTATTGACAGGCGTTGAAGGATGTGAGAAAAATTTTCCATCATTTCTTCCCTCTATCACGTGAGAGATTTCTCAAGAAATAGATTAATAGAATCGTTTGCTCTGTTGTGTTTATTTTCTTCCACCATGGAAGGTTTCTTGGGCATGAGAGAGACATTATATTCAAGAGAGACAAGCTCGAGACCCAACTTTCTATAATCGGACCTCATCGGGGACATGCACTGAAAAATTATCAAGAGTAGCCTGCTTTGATACCACTGATCTAGATTATTTTTGGCACGAAATGAGAGCAGAGATATAATAAAGAAATATACAGAGATATCTTGGATATCCAATAATATATCCAAAATTTATCAGAGATGCAACAATAAACACAGATATACAATAATACATAATTTCTATTAATGAGCAAAAATGTACAAAGATTGTAAAATTACAGAGTGAAAGACTCGCTAGAATGGTGGCAACTTATCTTTGAGAAGAGATGTGACGGCTACTCGCATTCTCAAAAAGATGATTTACAATGAGGCTCTAAAGGCCTTTTTAACATAAAGAAAATCCAAAACCCTAATCGTGGAAGATGAAAAGCCAAAAGTTTTGTGGACCTCATTTCGGGTAGTTTGGTGTGTCAACTTCCCGGGGGAATAACTTTTGCATACAACCTTTGTTTTAGGTGCATGATATCCCATTCGAAAGGTATACTCGAGGACTACACATATCGTTGTCAGACTCTGAATCTATTTTTAGTTTGAATGTGGTGAGCCCTAAAAACGTTGTTTAGGGCCTCAAAATGGCCCTGGAAGTTTGGGACTCGAAAACTAGAAACAAAACTACCAAACTGAAACTGCCAAAATGAGCCAGTTGGAATAGATGGGTGGCCATCGATATCCACCTGGATCAAACTACCTTGTAGAAGCTATTGTCTTGGTTCTATCTTGCAGGTTGGTTCTAGAAAAGAATCAGGAGCTCTTCGAAAATCAGGAGCGGGGATTGACATCAAACAAGAGATTCAAGATGCACACTTTCTTTTTCTTTCCTTCCATAGTCTCTCCTAGCAAAAGTTGTTATCTTTCATTTTTCATTTTTGTTTATGAGTAAATATTTTGGTCTTCTCAATCTGGTCTCGATCTGCTATGACTTGACCCAAAGTCACGGGGGAAATATCCTTTCAACAAAATTGGTGACCATACTCGGGATTCTCCTTTTTTGGGTCAATTTGTTAAGGTTCCCTTGCTTGTTGCTTGCCTTGTTGCATTTTCTATGTTTTATGGGTTTTCTATAGATATTTAGCTTCTCAGGAGTTATTTTCAAGTTCTGGAAGCCCTCTTCTATGGAGTGGCTTTTTAATTTATAAAAGTTGCCAATCCATCTGTGTGTTTCATCTCTACAACCCACAGATATCTGCGAGTTGCACTGCACATAGTTCCAGATTTGTGTTAAAGTTCATTTTTTGAAAAAATCCTCGTCTGATTATGGGTTTGGTGTTTGGCTTGTTAAGTTCCCTTGAGTTTCCTAAGTCCCTTTCTGGTTCTTCTCTATTATGAAAAAGTTTATGATACAGAAAAAGAAAATTTTTTTGTTTTAGTTATCTTCCATAAGGTTTGTCAGGTTGATAGGGAGGCCAACTTTGTTGGTTTGGTTGAACATCCAGGCCCACTGAGTCTTCAATGGTTTCTTGGTTGAGCACTTTCTATCTCTGTACCTAATTTTCCTTGTTTCAAAAAAAAAATTGCAATTCTTTGTTGTTATTTCTTTTGTAAATGAAAAAGAACAAAAACATGCTTGTTTTCATAAATCTCCTTTATTAAACCCTTACCTCTCATAATTACAAGAAAAGAGCTCATTATTTATCATTCAGGTAGTCCCATTTCCATATATCTTTGGTAGTGGTAGCCTTGTATTGGAAAAATAAAAGAATCTAGTGCTGCAAGTTTTGCATTCTTGTTTTCATTTAGGTCTCTGAAAAGAAAGTTGTAGTGTGCATTTCAAGGTGTCTTAAATCTTGCATTCAAAATGTTTTTCTTTCATTTAAAAAAAAATATTTTTCTTTGTAAGCGTAGTTGGATCCATTTTCATTTGAAGAAATTGTATTGTGTTCTTATTTTGCATTACTTTTGGAGTTAATCAGAACATCACCAAAGTTGCATCTACACCCTTTTTGAGTAAAGAATAACCCATTAAAATGAACGCTTAAATAAAATACATTAGAGATTTTCATTTTTCTTTGGTGAACAAAACATTTTAGGCTAGGGCCTTAGTGTAGGTTTGAGAATAAATTTCCCCAAGGCCACTAAACCAACATAGGTGTCTGAGATAGGGAGTGAAGAATCCAGTTGTCGTATAGGTTTAGTTCATAATCTCCTCTAAAACAGGAGTTAAACACGAGGTTGCGTAAGGAATAACTGAGGATATTCCCCTCCAAAGTTGGACTAAGCATAGTGGAGATATCATGTATTGGGGTTTTTGTTCATGCCCATACCTATGTGAAAGGAAATGCTTTCGAGGATTTGAGCTTTGATACCCTACCCACACGTTCGATCCCTACTGTCGAATGTACCCCTTAGGAACAAACTACGAGATGGTAACCATATTTCCTTCTCCTAGGTACATTAGAAGGTGACTACGAGGGTTTGTCATAGTACCAGGGGAAGATTTTGCATCACACATTTTAGTATTGCTAGAGGGTGTCTCACAAAGTGAGGAAACTTGCATCAGATAAGGCTGATTTGTGAATTTCAAGATAACTGCCTCTCATACCTTCGTGCGTTGTACCATGGGATTTAATCAACCCACGCCTTCGTCTAGAAGGCCCTGAGCCCACTTTGTTGTTATTTTGGTCACAAGACCTATTCCACTTGAGTCGGAATCTTGACAAAGTTGTTTTTGTTTTTCTTGTCTATTAGGGATTTGTTGTGATGTGATTGGTGAATGTAGTTCAACTATAGGAAGGCGAGTCGATTTTCATCAAAAGCTGATCTCTCAAAGTGGCTCATCAACTGCCCCAAATATCGAGGAGATCTCAAAGCCTTCCACCCGAGGAAGAGGTTAGAAATAATTTTCCCCTACCTCCGCAAAGGCGTTAGATTGAGTCATCTGACACTTTTCTACCAGTCGGTCAGACCGAGATCATAGACAGTAACCCTACAGAAGTTAATTCTTCAGAACCAGAGGAGGTAACCATTGAGGACCTTGGAGTTTGGGATTTCACTCCACACTTTAATCCTTTATTACCTGAGACTCTTCCATTTTTAGTCCTATAAGTCCCACCTCTCAGATTGGACCTCGCTGATAGTAGCCCTCTCAACTGGGTCACTATGAATGACATTGCGTTGTTGTCAGGGTCAGGAGCCCATGCAAATCCCACCTTGGTGATAGTATTAGGGGGAATATTTCCTCTTGGTATGTCAAACAAAATGACGATTGTGATTCAATCCACCATAATCGCGTCGACCAACAACATTGCTTCATTAGTTGTCGATCCCACTCGAATTTCAAGTGTAGTTGCATTGTTTTCATCAACAATGAATGTTTTTTTCATACAGAATGTCATCGATGGACATGCTTAATGCATTATTTAGTTATTATCCAGTGCCCTAGTCTTCGAATGTTGGTGTAGAGAGCACTCCAACTCCTTACCAAGCCATTT
Organism: Picea mariana; assembly: GCA_032191745.1. NCBI lineage: Eukaryota > Viridiplantae > Streptophyta > Pinopsida > Pinales > Pinaceae > Picea > Picea mariana. The sequence continues at coordinate 298,503 of JASDQU010738643.1, forward strand.
CTTGGGGTGTAGGACACATTCCCCCATCAACCCCATTCTTTGGAAGGGGACCTTTCCAATATTCTTACCCTAACCCCATATGGGAATGGGGTGACTCTATGGGTAGCAGATATCAATCTGCTAGTATTACATCTACATTGATCTCATGCACACTTTACGGTGGGTTCAGGAGTAACCCTTTCAGTGCATTCGTAGTGTCGACAGGGGGAAATCCCTTCATAGGTCAATTCGTTCCCTAGAAAGGACCTTTGTCTTCGCTAGGGGAATCATTGGGGAGTAACCCTCTCCTAGGCTAGTGGAATCCCTCTCAAGGGATTTCACAAGGGGGAAACCCCTTTCCTGGTCAGTATACCACCATGCCAAGATTTTTTCCTTTCCTTGGGGGGTCTGTTGGGGGCAACTCCAGTTTTCCTCTTGGGAACTAGATGGGTGGAGGATTTACTCTGTTCAACTAGGGGCCACATGGTTTTATCCCAAGATCTGGTTCAACCACAAACTCTTTATAGCAACCTGGTGCCAGTTTCAACCCAGGACCTTCTTTTCAGGCTGCCAATTAGTCAATGACGCATCCTCGTCTACCATTTTTGGAAACACTCCAATTTCTAGACTTATCCAAGTTGATGAATGATCCCATTATTCAAAATCCTAGCTAGTTTGAGGTCCCAACCACACTACCTTAACACATACCCAAGTTTGAAGGGAAAAGTGGTGAGGATCCATAGGACCATGTGATGACGTTCCACTTGTGGTGTTCATCCAACTCACATAATGATGATTTGATTCGATTTTGTTTGTTCCAGCGTACTCTCATCGGAGGTGCTACCAAGTGGTACATTGAACTTGAAATGGGTAAGTACTCAACTTTCAGTGATTTAGCCATGGTTTTACTAAACCACTTCCAACTCCTTTTCTGGTATGACGTTGGGACAAAATTGCTGGCCAATTTTGAGCAAGATATGGCCACGCACGTTTCTGATCACATCCGATAATGGAGGAGAGGAAAGAGATTGATTGAAGCTATGGTTCTTCCTGAGTTTCTCCTTGAGTGGTTCCTAGAATATTTACTACTGTACAATTCAAAAGATGTTGTGACTTTGGGGGTGTTTTCCTAGGAACAAGTGATCTTTTGGGTGCAACAACTAGAGCTCATCTACTCTCAATCATGAATAATCAATGATATTATGTCAGATGCACCATGATCTACTCTCAACTTGGAAAATACAAAGTCTAACTCACATGTCAATGACATAGTGGGTTCTGCTCAAACGGAAGTCGCAAACCTGGCTACGACCCATATGCAAAAAAATTATATTCAACAACCTACGGTTGGTCCATCCTCGGGCTAGACCACCCCCACCACCTAGTCTTTGGAAGTACATTGTGTGAAAAAAATACTTTGAAGGGTCCTCGGTAACCCATAGAGAAAAAAAATGCAATGGTAAGAAGGGTAGTGGGGGAAATAACAAAACATATGATAAGAATGTTGAGGGAGGCAAATATGAAAAAAGGAAGGTGAAATTTCCTTGCAATATTTGTGAGGAAGATCACCTTACACATTATTTCCCACGAATGGAAGAATCCCAACATCTTATAAAGTTGAAAAAACAACAATAGCTTGTTGTATTGAAGAATCCCTTTCCAGAAGGGCATAATTTGCAAGGTCGTACTTCCAACTTCAACCTGCAGGGGGGAACTTCAAGTGTGCCTTAGTTTGATAGATATCAAGGAGTAGTAAATATTCTTATCCATTTGAATCTAAAGGATGTATATTTCTTGATAAGATATCAGAATTATGATAATCCAGAGTCAACTGAGAAGGATAAGAAAAATGCAGAACATTAGTCCCCTCTGCACATAGAGAATCCTGACAAAGAGACAACAACGTGCATACCTAAGGGTGTTTATAAATGGAAAATGCATAACCATAATGTAAGAGATTCCCCTAATTATTCAATTGTCGAGGATTTGGCTCAAACTCCTTGTGCAATGTCCGCTTTAGAGGTGCTTCAAATTTTCCCCTCGCAACATGCTACATTTTTGTCTGCCATATGAGTTGTGGATTCCTCCAGTCAGCTCATAATGAAGTTTGATGATACTGACGTGAGGCCTCTCCTTCCATATCATGTAGCTTTTTATATTGGTTTTGTTTGCAACAATATTTTGGTTAAGAGAACCTTCATTGATGAGGACGCTTCAACATCTGTAATGTCCTTGTCATGTTGGAAAGCTATTGGTTCTCCTGATCTTACCCTCTCTCCTACACTCTTGACTACCTTCGATGGACATTCATTTCAACCAAATGGTATGATTATTTCTTGTCTAGTTACATTAGGGGGAAAATACATTTGTGTGGAAATTGAAGTAGTCGACATGTCTCGCAACTATAATCTATTGTTAGGAAAAAGTTGGACATATGTCATGACGACTGTCATCTCGAGAGTATTTTGGATTTTATGTTTTCCCTACAAGGGAATAATTGTGACCCTTGATCGGGTGGCATCCAACCTTTTACACGAGTTAACTATCCCCAAGACCACTGTCCCCTGGATCGAAAACTCTTAGGCGACAACTAAGAGTATTAGTTGTGGAATGTACCCTTCTCTTATGGGATATTTTATTCTCCCGCACCGATTTCGTATGTTCTCATCACTCCGGTCAGATTCCATGAGTCTGGATCTAGGAATGTTGTCAATATGGTCGCTTCATTTAGAATGTCCTATATCCATGACCCATGGAGGCTTCCCTCACTTTCTAGTTCATTTGAAGGTCAATTCCATGCGGGGATGGTTGAGCCCTTGTCTGTAGATAAAGTAGCTTATCAAGTCATTCAACAGGCCATGACAGACCCAGATCAAACTATCACAATCACGGTGGAGGATGATATTTTTCCTGAGCCTATTTGGGCTCAAAACTCTTCAATATCCTAAGACTATTTATAAACAATATTTCCATCAGATGAAGCTATTATCGAGGTAATGGTCAGAGATGAAAGGCCATGGGAGGATATGAATCACAGATCATATTTCCTTCCTAAACTTAGTCGCGTAGAGAGTGGAGAGCTTAAATTAATTATAGTTAGAAGTGTGGATGGGACAATCAATCCCTTAGCTGAACATGGTGTCTATGTTGAAGGAAATATGGATAATATATCGGAGACGATCCTGATCAACATCTCTAGGAATCCCAATGTGTTTGAAAATGTCTTCATCGAATCAGAATGATCACAAGATGAGATCGTTCAATACATGGCACTTTTTAAAGAGTTTCGAGACGTGTTTGCATGGTATCATGAGGAAATCTAGCATTGATCCTCTGATTGTTCAACATGAAATTCAAACCTACAAAAACGCAAAGCTAGTTCGACAAAAGTTGAGACCCCTAAACCCTAGGAAGGTGACGACAATAAAGAAGAGGTGGAAAATCTACTTAATTCAGGATTCATTGACCATGTTCCTTTGATAGAATGGGTCTCCGACCCAGTTCCAGTTTATAAAAAGTAGGGTACAATTCATGTCTGCATGGATTGTCAGGAGTTAAATAAGGCTTGTCCCAAAGATAAATTTCTAATGCCATTCATTGACCAGATTTTATATGAGTCTATAGGGAGTGAAATTTTTTTGTTTGTGGATGGTTTTTCCGGTTACAATGAGATTGAGATTCTCCAGGAGGACCAACACAATACAACTTTTATATTTCCTTGGGGAACCTTTGCTTATAAGAAGATGCCTTTTGGTCTTAAAAATGCTGGTGCTACATTCCAGTGGGCCATGATGTTCGCTTTTCACAACATGAATAATATAGTGGAGGAATACTTAGATGATCTAACAACTCATTCACATAAATGATCCCAACATCTCTTACACCTCCGCTTGGTTTTTTAGTGATACCATTACTATTAGATCTGATTGAATCCGCACAAGTGTATATTTTGTATGATCTCTCATCGTTTTCTTGGACTCATTGTTTCTACGAAAGGGATCATGGTTGAACCCTTAAAGGTTGAGGCAATAATTTAGTTTCCTCCCCCACGTATGATTAGACAACTTCAAAGCCTACAAGGAAAGGAAAATTTCCTCTGGCAATTTGTGTTGAACTATGCCAACATCATGAAAGGTTTCATGCACCTTTTTAAGAAAGGGGTCCCATTTTATTGGGATGAAGTCGCACAACGTTAATTTGATACATTAAAAAAGGATTTGTTTTTGAATCCTTTTTTTATTCCCCCCAACTACAATCGATATTTCTTGTTGTATTTGGCAGCAGTTGAATCATCAATTGGCATGGTTCTTGTTCAAGAAGATGATGAGCTCCAAGAGCACATCATCTATTATTTAAGTCACGCATTGATAGGTCCTGAACTCAAGTTCCTACACATTGAAAAGATGGAGCTGGAAGTGTTTCATGTTGTCCAATGACTTCAAAACTATATTCTGCTACGTAAGACGATCGTTATCACCATTTTTAATCATTTCCAATATGTTTTGACTATGCGAATTATTGGCGGGAAGTACAACAAACAGATCGTTGTGCTTCAAGAGTTCAATTTTGACTTTTCATTTGCGAAGTCTAAGAATTCTTTGGTCTTCGTTGAGTTAATGTCATAGTTCCTATTTGAGAATGAGGAAATAAAAATGACAAACTCATTTCTGGATTAACATATTTTCCTCATCTCTTTGTCTAACCTGTGGTATGGGGATATTCTTATATATCTCCATACTTTTAAGTTCCCTCCAAACTATTCACGAGACAAGCCATGATGATTTTTTCACATGGCTAAAATCTACCTCATCATTGCTGACACATTGTATTGGCATGGGGTGGACTCGATTCTTTGTCATTGTCTGACTTTTGAAGAAGTGAAGGATGTGTTAAATGACTACCATGGTGGAGCATGTGGTGGTCACCTATCTGGGTTGGCGACAACCCAAAATATTTTGTGCGCTGGGAATTTTCAGCCCATGATATTCAAATATTGTATGGAGGTCATCAAGAAATGTCACCCGTGTCAAATATTAACTAAGAAAATGTGTGCGCATCCCGCTCCGATGTTTTCCGTTATTACTATTGGCCTTTTCACCAAGTGGGGGGTAGATTTTATGACATGCCACCTAGCTTCAACTAGGGGGCATCATTACATTATCGTGGTTATCGACTACTTCACCAAGTGGGACAAGGCTATGCCAACATTTTCTAATGACGAGGAAACTACAACAATTTTCACTTTTAATCAGGTCATAGCTAGGTTCGAGGTTCCGAAGGAGACTGTCACTAACCACATAAGTCACTTTTAAAAATGCATGATGACTGAATTAGCATCAAAATGGGTTTTTAGGAAGGAGAATTTGTCTCCGTACTATCCTCAATCCAATGGTCAGGTCAAAGCCATAAATAAGTCATTAAAAATTATATTGAGAAGAATGTTTAACTCAAACTGAACTAATTGGCACTTGATGTTATATCCAACATTGTGGGCTTACTGGACCTCGGTCAAAATTGCTACTGGTTTTTCTCCTTTCCAACTCGTTCATGGGGTGGAAACAATTTTTACAATTGAATATGATATCCCTTCACTAAAAATAGCGGTCGAGCTCCTTCTTGATACAATGTAGTTCAAGGAGCGCCTAGTCTATCTCGAACATATTGACGAACAACGTCGAGATGAAACCTTAGAAAACAAGGAGCACACAAAGCATGCTAATTCTTTGTATGAAAAAACCATTCATCCTAGGGTTTTCTCTGAGGGAGACCTTGTGTTGGTCTATGAATGGGATAAGGAACCCCTAGGGGTAGGAAAATTCAACTCCGTGTGGTACGACCCATATGTTGTGTGACAGGTGTTGGAGAAAGGATCTTATGAGCTCACAAATTATGAAGGTAATGTGTTGTCAAAGCCTAGAAATTGTCTCTATATTAAGAAGTACAACACTTGAGCCTAAAGGCTCAAACACTAGCACTTTTTGTAACTATTGTGTATTTTGTACATAGTTTTGTTTAGAACTTTTTCACCTCCTTGTTGCATTTGTGATTTCTATTCTTTTGTTGTGTGGCAGATGCCTAAGGATTCATTGGTCTACTTTGAATTCACATACGGTGCTAGTCTCCATACTCGACATTTAACATCTGTTGTGTGGGTAATCTATTTTCCTTTCAATCAGCTGGTGTCCACTGGAGGTGTGTGTCTCAGGGCAACTAGTAACAATTTTTCCATGTATAGCGCGGTTTTTGAGATTTTGCGAGATGCATTTTCACATGGAATTAATCTCCTTCAAGTGTTATTGGATTCGAAGTTGGTGGTCTTGCAGTTGAATGGTATGTATCGAATACGCAATTCGGTGATGTTACGACTTTTCCTTAGTGTACGTCTTCTAGAACATTCATTTGATGTTATTACTTATGAGCATGTTCTTAGGAGAGCCAATGAACTAGATGATTCCTATGCTAATTATATTTTAGATTGGCATTTACATCACCAGTAATGTAAGCACACACATTCACATGTAAATATTTTCATTTTCAAGTAAAACATATAAAAAAAAAATAATGCACAAAAAAAATGGTATATATATAGAAAAATGAGACCCATAAGTACAATATTTGGGGGTACCAAGCCCCTGATTTCCATATAATGTCATATAAGTACAAAAATGGTTCTATGAGAACATAATGTATCTAGGCCTGAGACCGATGGACTCTATCATAGAAAATGACAATGTTTTCCAAACACTGGAACAATCTAACCCATTTCTTAGGTACCCCCACGACATGGCATTGCATGCCCACGAGGAGGTCATCAGCATTAGTCATAAGCACATTTCAAGTGAGGCCCTCATTGTTTCTTCCCACATTGTGCAAGTCCTAGTTGCATCGTCACTGGGACCCACCTCCTCCTTGCCTCGTCGTCTATGTTGCAGGATGTTAATCGGACTCACATGTTCTCTATCTGCATACAAAGTAAAGTACTTATCAGTATGATGGATCTCAAAAAAAGAGTAAATATTTTTTACATATATATATTTTCGAAAACCAAAAATTAAATAATACAATTTTTTTTTACCTATGTCTCCTGGCTCTTCCTCAGGAGGAATGATGATGTTTGAATCATCAGTGAAGTCGATTCTTGCATAGGGGTAATCCTCGATGAAGGGAATCTACCGCTCCCACCAACTGAAAAATTCTTCATCATAGGGGTTGAATAATTTCCCTCCTCCTATTCGGGCTATCAAGTCATTCCATCGAACCATGGTTGGCCATGGTCGCAAGTGTCCTCGTACATATGTTCTTGGGATCATCATAGGAACTCTCTCAAAGAAGAAGGTGCACATGACACTACCGAAGCCAAAATTCTTGGTCCTCCTAATATTTCAATCAGTAAGTTGCATTTTCATGTATTTAAGCATGGTTGTACTCTAGTCAAACATCATGGGTCGTAAGCATTCGACCCCATGCTACATTTTTTCCCAAGATTCCAAGTGCAAAGAGTTGGATCCTATGATCCAAACCATAGTATAAAGAATGACTCAGAGGCTCATATTGGTGATTTGTTTAATAGGCACCCGAGATCCACTTTTCTCAGTGTCGGCATCACAATAAGCATTAATGTATTCATTAATACTGCGCCCACCTTCTCCATGGGTTTATAAGTTTGGCACTTCCCCTCTCCTAGACAAACCAGTAATGAAGTAAATTTCTTCCATGGTGATTGTCAGTGATTTCCCTGCGAGCATAACACTTCGACATCAAGGTGCCAATATTCAATCAAGAGATTCAGTAATCTCCTTTGGCTCACATGCCTCCAATATTAAAAAAATTATACATGCCGCATGCATGTAGGGCTTGTTTGGCATCGTCATCATCAAATACCTCATGGTTCACCTCTTCGTGTTCATGTTCTCTCCATCGGATAAACATCCTGCCCAAATTCCAACACATTTCTAATTTAGCATTTATTTTTCAAATTTGTCTTTGGGCATCCATAGAATCCAGTTATAACAGACGCGGATATACATGACTAGTATTTCTACCAGCTGCGGATATCCACATGTTTCCTTAAGGCATCATGCAGATGTGCAAAGTCAATTTGGACAAGAGAGGGTTATGAAAATGAACAAAGAAAGAAATGGAATTGCAAGTTATGTTATGGGTATTTACTTGGTCCAGGTGGCAAAGGTTTACATTACTTCAAGCTCCACAAATATTCATTGGAATTTCTAGGGTTTTTGGTCACTTTGGTTGTTTTTTAGGTAAAATGGTAAAAATAACCTGGTAAATGGGTAAATAAACCAATATTTATTAAAATGGTAAGAACCCACTTCCTACTGTTTCAAATTTTTTTCCAAAATTTCAACTAATGGTCAGTCCCTTGTAGTTTTGTGGTTGTTTTTGCAAGTCTTAGGCTATACTTTGGACATTTTTTGGTTTCTTCCTGTTCATTGGCCAAGTCTTTTACAAGGCTCTGGGAAGGTAATGTTCTCATAACTGGCATTTAGGTTAGGGTGCATTCACTTGAACGTTTGCATTATCAGTTGTCATTTCCACTTAAAATTAGGGTCGATCCCATTAACAAGAGATGCAACCTTATCATTCACTTAAAAACTTCTTTTTGTTGATGGTAGTGCCTACCTTCCATGGGTGCTTTAGTTTAGAACCTCATTGTATGATGGCACTCATGCTACAAGATTGTCCCTTAGGCTTAGGAGTCCTAGTTAGTCCCACCATGAGTTTTCGTTTGAACTTCATGCTTCTTACTCACTCTTATTCTAGTCGTTACCCGCAAGACTCCCTCCTTTATATGTTGCTCACAATGGCATCACAGAGTCCATAGTTAAGCTCTTTTCAGACTCCTTAAAATTGAAAAGATTGTCGAGTGATCTTGTTTCTTTCATACTCATTAAATGGATCTAAAGAAATGTTTTTTCAACACAAGTTTACCATTTTTTGGGACCGAATAGACTTCTTACAAAAAATGTATACTCTAGTCTATTGGCTAGAAGAGTTCTCCTCATTTGTTTTTTACACTTTTTTGGGCTCAGGAGACTAAATTTATGAAAAAGGACAATGGAGTCCATATTTAAGCTCTTTTTAGACTCCCTAAATATGAACAGATGGCCAAGTGATATTGTCTCTTTCACACTCATCAAATGGATTTGAAAGGACATATTTTTGGTATAAGTTTAACCCTTTTCCAAACTGAACAGACTATTTACGAAAAAGGAATACTCTAGTTGAACTCTAACTAGAAGAGTTCTCCTTGGTATTAGTTTACTCTTTTTCAAGTTCTAGAGACTAAACATATGAAAAATACTACAATGGGAGGTTTACTTCCTAAAGTTGGGTTGCAATTACATTGCATATTGACCGCTTGTGCTTTTAGGCCTAATGATAGCTTCAACATATTTTTGTTGAACCCATTACTTATGCATTCCTACCAATTCCCATATCTGCAATTTATTCCTTTGTGACTTGACAACTTATCCCTGGAGGAAACACACCTTGAGTTTCCATATCTTGCACATTCTTTCCTTGCATTGAGCATAGGTAATTTCCTTGCACTTTGGGACTATTTTGCATGCTTGCAACACTCGTTTCCCCCACTGTACTATAACATTCTTTTATTCTTTTTCAGGCTTTAATAATATGAAAAAGACCAAAAAATTGAAAAATAAAAACCAAAAAGGAGGGGGGGGGGGGGGGGGGGCNTCTCTTGTGTTAGAAGTAGTTTTTTCTCACTTGAACAAAGCACAATATTGAGTCGGCATCTCATCATTTTGGGTCTAGTATGGATTTAGGAGACCTTTTCTCGTTTTGAGTTTGATCTCCCCAGGTTGATTATTCTTCCAACTATATGGTGCATTTGTTGATGCCTCCTGTATCACAAATGTATCCCAGTTTATATTCTATGCTACCTAAGTCACATAATGTGTTGTGCTTATGTTCAAGGGAAAGATTCAACCCAAGTAGGCCATTCTGTAGATAGTTCTTGACCTTGCAAGTCACCCTTCTTGAGTCAGTCAAGTCAATCTCATCATCACAAGTATCTGTCTCTTTGTCTGTTTTCTTCCAAATTTTTGGCCTTCCACTACCCCTTGTGTTGGATGATGAAGGATGCCTTAATTTCTTCCTTCCATCGGATCTCTTCCAATAGAATTCAACACATATTTCTCTAGGATGGGGATCTAGAGTCATATTTGGTACCTTGGGGCTTGCAGTCATTAGTGGTGGGTTTCCTTGCTATTGACAGTGGGAATACATCAATGTCCCATGATCGATAGTTTCTACCAGGTGTTCGACATCAACTCATTTATTCACACTTGTTAGATTGTACCTTGGTACCTTGACACCCATTATCATCATTGGTGGGTTGTCTTGCATTTGTTAATGATATAAATCAATGACCAATAATCAAACGATGTCTCATTATGTTCGACTTCGACTCATCTATTCATATAGTGTAGACATGTACCACGAAGGATCATTGTGAATATCTTGGGTAAAGTATGAGCATCACATCTTTTGTGCTCCTTCCCGACCCATATGGTGCCACCCCACAAACATTGGTACTTTCAGAGGAAAAACCTTTTCTTTCCATTTGGTCCCAGATATCCCCTTTTATTGATTTTGAGACATATCTCCATTGTGTATCTCTTTGTGGCTATGATATACTTTTACATGGATCCACTATGTATTTTTTGTGGTCATGCTTGCTACTTCATTTATATCACATGGATCCACTATGTACTATTCGTGGGCATGGAATATATCTATACTTCACATCTACCATGGATCCGTAGTGTACTTTATTTGGTGGACATGCTTATATCACTCCTGAGCATGGGTATGACTGACTTGGGAAGGGAATACTCTTAATTGATGTATGTTGATGGTTGTTCTTGGATCTATTGTTCGAGGACCTTTACAGATTTACTTCAATGCACCCTCACATCTCAGAGTTTATCATGTATTTCGACCATCATTTTTCCCTTATGAACTCACATATTAGGGGGCATCTATTATAGAAAACAATGGAACACCTATGCATTTGTGTGATGGCCTAACCCTTTCCCTTGGCTTGCTAGAAAATTTCCCAACTTGCCTCATGCAAATCATCTAAAAAGCATGTATTTTTTACATATCCGTGGTCTCGTTTGATGAAAAGCATGAACATCCATGAATTGTCAGTATAACACCTGCAAATGCCCTAAAAAATAATGAAAAATAAAATATTTCCGAGTTTGGACGATTTTTCTCAGCTAAGATCATTTCCCAACATCCCCATGCACATACAAAAAAGATTCCAAGTTCCCTAACCCCTTGGGGAATATATAAAAGCACCATTGAGGGACATGATGGGGACTAGTATTTCGGTGCAAGGTTATTTTGTTGAGATCTAGCAAGCCTCCCTTTCCTATTATTCTCTAAGTAAAATTCCCCCATATGGAAACTCCTTTTCTAGTGCCTCTTTCCTATCTATATAGCCATAGGGTGTCTCCTTATCCCTATTTGGGCTATCCAAGGAACATTATTGTGGTTGAGTTGATGCTTGAAGAATTCTTGGAGGAACCTGAGTAGTTGGCCCCTAAGCAGTACCAAAGGTGAGACAAGTTATAACTAACCTTCTTATTTGGTGTTAATAGAAGAGTTCTCTTTCTATCCTACCTTGTATTCATTGTAACATTGTATTTCTTTTCTTGTCAAGTTAACTTTGAATATAATATATGATATGTATATTATTTGATTGTATAACTACCTTGTAGAAGCTCTTATCTTGGTTCTATCTTTCATTTTCATTCTGGAAAAGGATCATGAGCTCTTCAAAAAGTAGGAGCAGCGATCGGCATCAAACGGGAGATTCAATGTGCACACTTTCTCTTTCTTTCCTTCCCTACTCTCTCCTAGAAAAAGTAGTTATCTTTCATTTTGAATATTTGTTTGTGAGGGAATATTTCAATCTTCTCAATCTGTTCTTGATCTACTATGACTTCACCCAGAGTCATGGGGGAAATATCCCATCAACAATGTCAAAATTCTCCTCAAACACCTACAAATATAAACACTCTTCATGCAGGATCGTCACAAGAGGATCCTCCCTCAGATCATGAGTTCCACTCACACCCTCATGTGTCACTATCAACTATGAAGAGCATGCCAAACTAAGTTGGTGGAAAATCTCCTCAATCTCCCTATCCTTGTCTTCAACAAACTTAAGAGAAAAGTCCCTATCCACGAACAACCGAAAATAGTTGGATTTCATCTACTCTAGTGCCTCTTTGATGAGGCACAATTGGGTACTAGTTAATTCATCTAAAATTCCCCTTTACCTCTCCCCCATTTGGATTTTCCACATAAGGTCTTCAATAAATTTATGAGCACCATCTGCCCTCATCCACACCTGCATAATGTGTTCCTCTGTGACCAATAGTCGTCTCCCCAAATCATGCAATGTTATTTCATCAACATGGCATGGGATATCATACAAAGGATCAGTTAATTCATTAGATGATACCATGCAATGTGGAATACCTTCCTCATGCAATTTTTCTTATATGCTCTTGTCCCCTAAATCATCCCCTTTTTTGTCAACCTCTACACATATCTCTTGTTAGAAAAACAAGATCACAGAGCAATAAAATAAAATAAATGCAGAAATAAAACACAGAAGATACACAATACAATAAAGACACAGATATACGTGGTTCACCCAGTTTGGGCTACATCCACCAGAGAAATTGCCAGGGCCTTCCTTTATTACTATCCAACAAATGAAGGGATACAACCTATAACAAACCCATTGTAACTTCCTCTTATTTCTCTCACAGACTCCTATCTCAGAATACAATATTCACCATAATACATAGCCGCAATACATTTCCCTCATAACAGAGGGTTTCCTTCTAGGGAAAAAAACCCTAACATAATTTCTACCGTTAGATCTGCGACCTTATAATGAACAGTCTAGATTTACAATGAAATTACAATATACATTTACAAGGCAATTCTTCCATCAGGGGCCCACTTTCCCGCAGACCCCGTAGAGGGGTAACCCCCCTATGCATTCCCCCGCATGGAATTGTACATACTTTTGGGGTGTAAATACTTCATGGGGTATAAACAAAACTAAAAACAAAAGACCTCTGAATCAAGAAGATAACCAGGCTCCACAACCAACAATCTCCCACTTGGAGACTGATCTCAACAACTCCATCGTTGTTGTATATGCTGGACTCTGAACCTTCTTGGACTTGGAAAATTTCTCATCTTCATATTCATTCTTGAAGACCAATTGAAATTGAGCAGGAACTCAGTTTCTCCCTGGTTACTCCCTTTTTTAACATGTCTACAGTATTCTGGCTAGTGTGTATCTTTTCCAAATTCAAATGTCCCTCTTCCAAGGCGGATCGTATGAAGTGGTACCTCAACTGTATATGCTTATTCTTCGAATGGAAGGTTGATTTATTTGCAAGATGAATGACACTCTCACTATCACAGTACAACCTGCCATTATCCTGCTTCTTTCCTAATTCCTCCATAAACCTTTGTAACCAAATCATCTCCTTACTAGCCTCTGTAGCAGCAACATACTCTGCCTATATTGTTGAAAGTGCAACAACCTTTTGCAGTTTCGAAATCCAACTTACTGTTGTTCCACCTATAGTAAAAACATACCCTGTGGTGCTCCTCCTGCTGTCATTATCACCTGCCATATATGAATCAACATATCCCTATAGAAAAGTGTATGAACCTCCAAAACATAATGCATGAGTAGCAGTACCTCTCAAATACCTGAGAATCCACTTTACTACCTCCCAATATTCTTTACCTAGATTGTTCATATACTTGCTCACAACTCCCACTGCATGTGAAATATCTGGTCTTGTGAAAACCATTGCATATATCAAGCTACCAATTGCTGATGAATAAGGGACCCTAGACATGTATTCTATCTCCTCCTATGTCTTGTGACACATTTCCTTAGTTAATTTTAAATGGTTGGCTAAAGGTGTACTAACTGGTTTTGCATTATGCATTCTAAACCTCTCCAACACCTTCAATGTCAATTTGCGATTTTTCCTATCTCTTGTTATTCTCATACCAATGATTTTCTTTGCAGTACCCAAATCCTTCATCGCAAATGAATTAGCTAATTTCTTCTTGAGCACATTTGTATCATGCATATTAGACCCTACAACAAGCATGTCATCTACATACAATAGCAAGATAATAGAGCTTCCATTTTCTATCTTTTTGAAATAAACACAGTGATCAGAATGACATCTACTATAACCCTGTTCTATTATAAACCTGTCAAACTTGAAATACCACTGCCTTGGAGCTTGCTTTAGGCCATAGAAGATCTTCTTCAATATTCATACCAAATTCTCCTTCCCTTTGACCTCATACCCCTATGGCTACTACATATAAATCTCTTCCTCCAAATCCCCATGGAGAAAAACTATTTTAACATATAATTTCTCAAGATGAAAATATTCTACTGCCACAAGACTTAAAATAGTCCTAATTGAAGTCATTTTAACAACATGAGAAAATATTTCATCAAAATATATACATTTCTTTTGTGCAAACCCCTTTACAACAAGTCTAGCCTTGTACCGCTTTATTCCTCCATCTTCTTCCTTCAACTTGTAAACCCATTTACTCTTCAATGCTCTTTTTCCTACAGGCAACTGAACCAAGTCCCAAGTATGGTTATTTACCAAGGAATCCATTTCCTCTTTCATGCCTTGCTCCCACTTATTTTTTGTGTCTACCGGCATTGCCTCTTCATAACATTCTGATTCACCAGAATCAATCAACAATAAATAATACAATAAAGGAGAGTATCATTCAGGGGGTATACTTAACCTGGTATATTTTCTAAAAAAACTTGCAGGTATTTGAGGTACCTGCTGCTCCTATTGTTGTACAATTTGATTTTTTGGTTCCTTTGGAATTTCGTTTTCAGTGATTTCATCAAGCACTGTGTATTCTTGTTTTTCTTTTTCCTATTTATTTCCCTGCAGCTGATCTTTGTACATGACCTTCTCATTGAATATGACATCTCTATTCCTAATGATTTTGTTATTTTCATAATCCCGTAAGCGATAACCAAAATCATTAACACCATATCCAATAAAGGTACATTTCTTGGATTTTTCCTCAAGCTTTGTTCTATTTTCTTTATCAATATGAACAAATGCTTCACAATCGAAAGTTTTTAAAAAAGAATAGTTTACCTTTTTTCCTGTCCATTCCTCCTCTAGAATTATACCATCCAAAGAGCTTGAAGGTCCTTTGTTTATTAATTAAACAATAGTATCTACAACATATGCCCATAATTGTAAGGGCAAACCAGCATGCAATCTTATACTCCTTGCACACTCCATGATTTTCCTGTTCATCCTTTCTGACACACCATTTTCTTGTGGTGTTCTTGGAACTGTCTTCTCTCTATGAATCCCATGGTATGAAAAATAATCATCAAACTCCTTACTGCAATATTCACCTCCATTATCTGATCTAAGACACTTCAAACTTTTTCCTATCTCATTCTCAACCAAAGCTTTCCATTTCTTAAAAGTATCAAAAACATCAGATTTTTGTCGAATGCAATAAACCCAAGTTTTTCTAGTTTCATCATCAATAAAAGTAACATAATAATGAGATCCACCAATAGATGATACTTGAGTTGGTCCCCATACATCTGTATGAACAAGCTCTAACATTTCATTCTTATTTTCTTTTTTGAATCTGAGAAATCTGACTCTCTTATGTTTTCCATAAACACAATGCTCACAGAAGTCCAAATCAATTTGTTTAAGATCTGTCAACAAATTTCTTTTGTGAAGTATCTGCATTCCATTCTCACTCATGTGTCACAACCTCTGATGCCACAGTGTTGTATCCACTCATGTAGAAGCTAAAGAGATAGAAGAATCAGTATTACCAGTACATAAATACAATGTACCTACCTTATCTTATTTTGTTATCACCAATGATCCTTTGATGAACTTCCACATCTTATCTGTAAATATGGATATACAACCTTCACTTTCCAACTTCCCTATTGAAATTAGATTTTTCCTTAAATCTGGAACATGTCTTACCTCTTTCAACAACCATTGGTTTCCATTGCGTTGCTTTATTTTTACCTTTCCCATTCCAACAATTTTGCATGGTGCATCATCACCCAAATGAACCTATCCAAAATCACCTTGAACATAATATAGAAAATGTTTCCTATGGGGTGTGGCATGAAATGAAGCCCCTGAATCTACTACCCAAGACTTAGAAATATTATCTATAAAAATAATCAAAGCATATTGTAACACATCACCTGTTACATTTGCTTCCAGATTTCTCTCATGTTGTCCATCTCTTTTTTTCTTTGGAACTCTGTAGTCTTTCTTCAGATGTCCTTTCTTCCCACAATTCTAGCACTCTATCTTTCCAAGTCTGGATTTGGATCTTCCCTTCCTAGAATTCCTGCATTTCCCTAGGCCCTTTCCTCTATCTTTTTGTCTTCCCTTGTTCTCCATGTTCAATGCATTACCTGTTGTCTCACCTGTTCTTTTCCATAACATTTCCTCACTAAGGATAACACCAACAACATCATCAAATTTTAAAGTATTTGAACCAGAGACAGAGTTACTTACATCCATGACCAAGCCATTCTGCCTTTCTGGTAATGAGCACAAGATTAGAAGAGCCCTGACCTCATCATCAAAATCCACTTTTGCAGAACTTAGTTGATTAGTAACCGTATTAAAATCAATTAAATGATCTAAAATAGACCCACCTTCTGACATCTTCATATTAAATAATCTCTTCATTAGAAATACCTTATTGGGAACGGAGGGTTTTTCATGTTGGATTACTTAGAAAGCACCTTCAAAAGAATTTATCTTTCCTTGCATTTCGGCCTTCTTTTCTTCACTTTCCTCAGAATTTCGGCTAAGATATCATTTGTAAACCTCAGACACATATAGATATTCAATATGCTCAAGTGTGATTCAAATGAGAGAGCCTTGCCTCTTATTTATACTCTCCAAGTAGCTTCCTTAAAAACATATTCTAGGTCA
>JASDQU010738643.1:331200-354079 GCA_032191745.1 Picea mariana
TCAAGGAAAATACATATTATATTACATCAATCATCAATAAATCAATCCTTTGACATCAATCAATCACTTGACATCAATCAATGACATCAATCAATCAAACCATTGGCATCAATGACAACATGATCCAACATTTCATACAATTTATCCAATGCGTCCATCAAAGCCTTCGTTGTCTTTTCTTTCGAAATATTGAAAGCCACCGACACAGCCAAGCTCAGTCGTATCGTTCCTAGAGCCTTTCTGTCAAGAATATCCCATTCTTCGTCCTTCATGGTCATTGACTTCTTTTCTACTCCGCCCAATGGTAGGAATAGATCCTTCTGATATAAATAATCTTCCATCTGCATATTCCATAACTGGTAGTTTTGGCTGTTAAATTTCTCGACCCTAAACTTTCCATCTTCCACCATTGCTCCCACTCGAACCAGGAACCCTCCTTTCCTGCGAGTTACTTTTCACTCTGATACCAGTTGTTAGAAAAACAGGATCACGGAGAAATAAAAAAAAAACAAATGCGGAAATAAAAAATAGAAGATACACAATACAATAGAGACACAGATATACGTGGTTCACCTAGTGTGGACTACGTCCACCAGAGAAATTTCCAAGTCCTTCCTTTATTATTATCCAGCAAATGAAAGGATACAACCTACAATAAACCCGCTGTAACTTCCTCTTCTTTCTCTCACAATATCCTATCTTAGAATAAAATATTCACCATAATACATAGCCGCAATACATTTCCCTCATAACCGAGGGTTTCCTTCTAGGGAAGAAAACCCTAACATAATTTATACCATTAGATCTGCAACCTTATAATGAACGGTCTAGATTTACAATGAAATTACAATATACATTTACAAGGCAATTCTTCCATCGGGGGCTCGCTTTCCACCAGACCCCACAGAGGGGGTAACTCCCCTCTACACTCCCCCATGTGGAAGAGTGTACATACTTCATGGGGTATAAATACGGATGAAAACAAAAGACCTCTGAATCAGGAAGATAATTAGGCTCCACAACCAACAGCTCCCAATATTTGTCATTTTTTGTTACAATCATTTCTGCATCATCATACATGTCAAAAATAGGACGAGGAACTAAATTCCTTCTTGAATCATCCTCAATATCAACATCATATACAAAGAGAGATGTTGAATCCTTAACATTGGCTGATTGGAACATCTTCTCATAGTCTTCATAACTAGGACAAGATGTTGTAGCCTCATCTTCTCCATCGAGCACACTAGTCTCATCGGCCTCATCAGTCAATTCTAATGTTGTATCATAGGTTTTTGTTTGGTYCTCTTCTATGCACACATCCTTAACATGGCTAGATGCATGCTCCTCCACCTGTCCTTCATGCTAATTTCTCTTTAATTTCTTCCCTTTTCCTTTGAAGAAATCCTTTTCCAAATTATTGGGCTAGCATCCGTAATTGAGGGTGAAATAGCCTTTATAAGRAAAATCTACACAGATCTCCTCACCCATTGTTAGATATTTCTGGTGTGGTCAGACATGTTTTTAATTGTTTCTATTGTCCTTGATATTTAAAACATAGGCTCTAGATCTTCCTCCATCTGGCTTAACCACCTGAGTGAAAAAGATACTCCCATCCTTTCTTACACATTTCCTTATTTTGATAGCCAAGCTTGAATACCCTCATAGGTTGGGAGGATCACAAGATTTTAGACCATTGTAATGTTCCCAAGGGGAACATGCTAGGAAAATAATGGTTTTTTGTCAAGTATAGTTCCGGTTATACTCTTTATATGTTATTAAAATGATTGACTACTTTTCACAAACATATTACTTATAACCAATAGATAGGAATTTTGACAAACATGTTGCATACACAAGAAATTAAAAGAGATAATATGTCACTTTATTAATAATGGAATTTTGATCACACTATACAATTTCTAGGGTCATTGTAGCAGCTATGGAAAATCAGAAAATAGTAAACTGAAAACCAAAACCTAGTGTAGTGCCATGATCCCTCCTCGTAGATGGCTTCTCCAATCTGCAGAAGGCTAACTCCAAGTCTTTGATCCTCCTCCCAGAATGATGAAATAACCATGTTAACCTCTCCCAAAGATGATGATGAGCCAATCCAACAACATCTGTTACGAAAATCCAACCACCTGTACCCGAAACAACTCTGCAACTTCAGATCACAGAGGGCCTCACAGGATGAGACTAAACCACCAACGGATATGATCTGGATTTACGAGTGGAACAAGGTGAATAGCAAACTGAATACAATAACACAAAGATGTGAAGAAAAACACCATATATCCAATGAACAATAACTTCTATTGAATAAATAAAATAGGATGAAATTGTAAAACTTCAAAACTTAACCAACTTGATCGAATGGTGGTAGCTATCTCTAAGAAGAGATGTGGCTTCTACGCACATCCTTTTGAGAAGAATGATTACAATGAGGCTCAGGAGGAATTTTTAAAATTACTCATGAATTCCAAAACCCTAGACATCCAAAAACCTAACCCTAGGACGTGAAACGTCAAAAGTTATGTGGGCCCCAATAGGTAAGTTGGTACCTCAACTTCTTGGGGTCATAACTTTTACATACGACCTTCATTTTAGGCATGTGATAGCCTATTGGAAAGGTGTTTTTGCAAAATACACATTATGCCATCTAACTCTCACTCTGTCTATAGTTTGACTCTGGAAAGCAAAAAACAAACATTGTTTAGGGCCCCAAAATGGCCCTAGAAGTACAGAAAGATGTACTGATATGAAAAATTCCAAAATAATCCAGTTAGAATAGGTGGGTAGCCACCAATATCCACCTAGATGATGTGTAGGGATTCAGGATAGGCTCGGAAGTGTAGAACCCACAATTATAAGTAAATGTCATCATTATAGAGAAATGTGTTGAACTAAAAACTATCAAGATGAGCCACTTGGAATAGGTGGGTGGCCACCAATATCCACCTGGATCAATCCTCCTTCCTTAGGAATAAATGGTCTCCATTTCTTTGAGTTCCCCCATCAGGTGAGGAAATTTATGTTGAATCTGGCCCCAGGTCAACCACTTGCCTTGGTGTAGGAGCTACCCTTCCTTGACAACCCGATAAATATGGATCCTCTACTAGCAAGTTCCCTTGACCTGTGTGTCCACTATCTGTTCAGTGGATTCTTGTTCCATGTAGCCAGGGTTGAGCTATGTTGGTGTCAATTGTTTTTCGATCTCTGAGGTTTCCAATAATGGTGGAAAATACATCCAAAGGAGGTCCACATTGAACACTGGGTGCAAGCCAAGGAAGGGTGGAGTGTTGAGCTCAAACGAATTTCTACCCATAGCCTTGGTGATGGTGTAAGTCCCATAGCGAAGTGGATGAATCTTCTGACGGGGCCCTGTAAGGAAATATTTCTCCAAATGTAACTAGACCTTGTCTCCCACCTGGAATTGGTGTAGTACCTGATGTTAATCATGGTGTTGCTTGTACTTAGCATTGGATTTTTGTGAAATATCATGGACCTGTTGGCAGATGTGCTGAATCTACTCAATGAATCTGGTGGCTTTGTCATCCTCAAGCTGAACATGGGAAGATTATGCCTATGTGTTTGCAAGAGGTAGTGCAACATCAATGGGACCCAAGGGTTGGAATCCCAGCCCCACCTGAAATGGGATATGGCCAGTGGAGCTATGGAGAGCCCTGTTGTAGTTGTGTTGAACATAGGATATAATCTCATCCAATGTACATAGATGCTTAGAGTTATACATGCACATGATGTGCACAATCATCTGATTGATGACCTTTGTCTTGCCATTTGTTTAGGCGTGGAAAACAGTGGATTTAGTGAGCTTGGTGTCCAACAGTGACCAAAGATGCGACCAAAATGTGTTGAGGAACCTGCTATCCCAATCTGAGGTGATGGTCTATGGTATTCCAAAATGGACCCACACCCATTCGAAGAATAGCTTGGTAGTATCTACCACTATGATGCTCTTCTTGCATGCTATGAGAGTGCCCATCTTCGAAAATTGATCAACCACCACAAATAGTCAATCATTTCCTTGCTTGGTGGATGGAAGGAAAGACATGTAATCCATTGAGATGGATTCCCAAGGCCTCTCAAGAGTATGAAGAGGTGTGGATAATCCTTTCTTCTTGATTTTTGGCTTGGAAATGGCATAGGCAGTGAAAGATATGATATACTTATTGACATCCTATCGAAGTTTTCACCAATAAAAATGTTTTTGTAGAATGGCCACAATTTTCTCCATGCCAAAATGTCATGTCGTCTAACTATAGTAAGCCTCCTAAATCAACTTTGCATGCTCGATTGCGGGAACATAGAGGTGGACCAAATGGCATAGCAGTCCATCCTGAATTTGAAAATCAGTGACATTCACAAATATACGTAAGAGCTGATAGGTGGTGGCAAAGTCAGGATCTCACTGATAAAGTTGGAGCCACTTAGATGCCTCATGCCCACATGAATGGAGCACGGTGGTGAGTGCAGAAATGAGTGGTCGACTGAGGTAGGAAACAACACTATTTGTGCTCCCTATCTTATACTTGATGTTGATATGGAACTGTTGCAGGTATGTGGACCACTTTTGATGGCAATCATTCTGTAACTTCCCCTATTTATGTATGAACTACAAAGGCTTGTGATCAATGTGGATGATTGCCTCCTTTCCCAGAATGTAATGTTTCCATTGACGATAGGCTTGCACAATGGAATACATTTCCTTATCATAGGTGGGGCATTTCTAGATGGTATCTGAGAGTGTCTCACTATGGTATGCTACTAGATAGTCGTGTCGAGTGAGAACTATGCCTACAACACATTCTGATGCTTCAGTCTCAATATTGAATGATTGTTGCAGATCGGGTAAGGAGAGTATTGGAGCTGATCACAATACATGCTTCAGATCATCAAATGCTCATTTTTGTGCCTTCCCCCATTCAAAATTTACCTTTCTACCACCCTTGGTCACTTGGTTGAGGGACCATGCAATATGGGAGAATCCCAACATGAACCGTCCATAGAAGTTGGCAAGTCCCAAGAAGCTATGAAGCTCAGTTAGTGTGGTTGGGGCTGGCCAGTCATGGATGACTTGGATCTTAGTTGAAACCACATGTACCCCATGCTCATAAACAATGTGTCCCAAGTATTAGACTTTGTTCATGCCAAAGGAGCATTTTTCCAATTTGGAATATAGCTTGTGCTGCCACAGAGTGCTCAAAACCTATTGAATACGTTGCATGTGCTCCTCCCATGTTTTTTTGAAGATGAGCATGTCATCCAGAAATACCACCACAAAAGAGTTGATGAAGGGTCTTAATACATCATCCATCAACCTCATGAAAGTTGTTGGTGCATTTCTTAAGACAAAGGGCATGACCAACCATTCGAAGAGACCTTATTTAGATTTCAAAGTTGTCTTCCATACATCAATCGGTTTGATGGGAATCTAGTGGTAGCCATACTTTAGGTCAATATTACTAAAGAATGTTTCCCCCTTGATTTGGTCAAGAAGGTCATCAATTTGGGGGATTGGGTACCTATTCCTGACTTTGATTTTTTTTAATTCTCTGTAATCAATGTAGAGATGCTAGATATGGACTTTCTTCTGTACCAGTACAATCGAGATACCGCAAGGGGTGGAGCTAGGTTTGATGTGACCTTTTTGAAGCAGATCTTGGATAAGATGCTTGATTTCATCATTTTCCATCAACGAGTGATGATATGTTGTTCCATTAGGAAGAGGTGCATAAAGGGTTAGATCAATTGGATGCTTCAATTGGTAGTGCATTGGTACCCCGGTAGATGAGGAGAAGATTTATATGTACTCTTCCACGATCCATTCCACTTGCTTCTACTACAAAGAGAGGCTCTATGTAGAGGTCACAGATGTGGCAATGACCTTCTGCTTACTGTGAGCATGGATCACAAAGAATACAAACTTCCCGATTTGTGAAATGACCTTACTTCATTTCTTAACAAATATTAAAGAAATAGTTGTAGACGGCGCTACCTATGGTATCCTGTACAATTGTCTACTCAAAGTAATAATAACACCGTAGGGTCTAGAATCATACACCGCATGTCACTTCCAAAAATATGCCTAGCCTAAAAGAACATCACAAAATTTAAGGGGAGAAATATCACACAATACCTCGTCTTGAAGGGCTCAATTCTGTAGGGCAGACGACACTATTGGCTGATGCAAAGATCCATTCCTTGGCGAAGCTAGCCGATGGTGTAGGGATGCGGGTGCAGTGTCATCGGAAGGTACAACTTCTTGATGACCTATACTATGATTAGGTTATTTTGACTATCGCTATTGTCAATGAAATGAAGCAGAGCCCCCTTTATCCACATCTGTGAGTGAAAGAGGCATTCCCCTTTCTCTGGTTCTTCTCATTCGGTTGGTTGGACTTTGGTGGTAGAGAAAGTGGTGATGGGTTCGACATCGATAATATATTTCCCTCCTAAATTTGATTTGGAGTCAGAATCTTCTTATGACTCAGAATCTTTCAGCTCCGCCACCAATGAATGCTTGAAGAGACATTCTTTAGTGTTGTGCTAAGGGATTTTATGGTATTCACACCACATTTCAGTGTCCTTATACAACTTATCATTACCCTTTTTGGGTTTCAGCTTGGACTAGTTTTCTTGAGAGTGGTTGTATTTTCTTTGTCCCTTTTTTTCTTGGTTTGGGCTGCATTTTCCCTACTTCGGTTGTGAGGAGTTTGTAGATCCAAACTCTTGCCTCTTCTTCTTAAATTTTTGCTCGACCTTGATAGCGTATCTATAATCCGCACCTAATGATGTCATGTCCATAAAGTCCATTTTTTTTTATTGTATCTATGCATACATCCATGGTATTTGAGCACCAGATGTCGTTCAGAGTCTTTGATACCCAATTTGGTGCACAGGGTATGGAAAATATTGGTGAAATATGGTACTTTCTGGTCCCTTTCCTGACACAACGTGGTCCATCTTGTGTACTAGTCCTCGTAGATTCCAACATGGCATTATTGTTCTTTAATGGAATCCCTGAAGGAATCCCATGTAGGGGTGACCGGAAATAGTACAAATTCCGCTATGGCCCTTTTCTTAGAGTAAGTATCCCACCAGTCCTTAACATGGCAGACAACCTTGAGGAGTGAAAAAGCAATATTTTCCCTATCGAAAAAATTGTGGACCAAAAAATACCCTTCGAGTAGATTCAACCATTTATCTATAACATATGCATCTATTAGTCCTTCAAATAATGGAATATCAAAATTTACTTGTACCTTGAAGGGGGTTGCATGGCCACTTGATGATGATGTGTCTCCTGTGGGAAATTGCCGAAGGATCTGTACAAAGTTGTCCATCATTTCGTTCCTTTGTCGTGCAAGGGATTCCTCAAGCAATATTTTAAAAGGATATCCTACTCCATCATCTTTCTTATCTTCCCCCATGAGTTTTTTTCGACCTCGGTGTGACTGATATTGCAAAGGATCAAATGGTTTGACTCCCAATTTCTTGTACCCAGATCTTGTCGGGAACATGCACGAAGAAAAATAAATGAAGAGCAGACCACTCTGATACGCCTGATTCAGATTTATGAGAGGAACGAAATGAATAGCAGAATGAATACAATAACAAATAGATATGGAGAACAATAACATATATCCAGTGAATAACAACTTCTATTGAATAAATAAAATAGGCTGAAAATGTAAAACTGCAAAACTAAAACAACTTGCTCGAATGGTTTTAGCTATCTCTGAGAAGAGATGTGGCTGCTATACACATCCATCTAAGAAGAATTATTACAATTAGGCTCCAAATACCTTTTTAACATTACTCATGAATTCCAAAACCCTAGAAATCGAAAAACCTAACCCTGGGAGGTGAATGCCAAACGTTATGTGGGCCCTGAAGGGTAAATTGGTACCTCAATTTCCCGGGGTAGTAACTTTTGCATACGAACTCTGCTTTAGGCGTGTGATAGACCGTTGGAAAGGTATTTTTGAGAACTACACATTATCTCATCAAAATTTGACTCTATCTACATTTTTACTATGGAAAGAAAAAAAAAATTGTTTAGGGCCCAAAAATGGCCCTGGACGTACAAAAAGATGTACTGATATAAAAAATTAAAAAATAAGCTAGTTAGAATAGGTGGGTAGCCACCAATATCCACCTAGATGTTGTATAAGGCTTCATGACAACCACAAAAGTGCAGTACCCACAATTACAATTAAATGTCATCATTACAGAGAAATGTGTTGAACTAAAAACTGTCAAGATGAGCTAGTTGGAATAGGTGGGTGGCCACCAATATCCACCTGGATCAGTCCTCCCTCCTTAGGAAGCAAAGGTCTCCATTGCATTGAGTTCCCCCATTAGGTGAGGAACTTTTTTCTGAATTTAGACCCAGGTGAGCCACCTTTCTTGGTGCAGGAGCTTCCCTGCCTTGACAACCCGATAAAGTTGGATCCTCTAGTGGCGAGTTCCCTTGACCTGTGTGTCCACTATCTGATCAGTGGATGCCTATTCCATTCAGTCAGGGTTGAGCTCTATTGGTGTCAATTGTTCTGTGATATCCGAGGTGTCTAATAATGGTGAAAAATATGGCCAAAGGACATCCACATTGAACATTGGGTGCTAGCCAAGGAAGGGTGGAGTGTTGATCTCAAAAGAATTGCTACCCACAACCTTGGTGATGGTGTAAGGCCCATAGCGAATTGGATGGAGATTTTGATGGGACCCTATAAGGCACTCTTTCTGCAAATGTAACCATACCTTGTCTCCCACCTAGAACTAGTGTGGTACCCAGTGTTGATCATGGCGTTGCTTGTACTTAGAATTGTCTTTCTACAAAATCTCGTTGACCTGTTGGAGGATGTGTTGAATATTCTCAATGAGTATAGTGGTTTTTTTGGCCTTAGACTAAACATGGGAAGATTCTTCCTGTGTGGTTGCAAGAGGTAGTGAAACATCAATGGGACACAAGGGTTGGAATCCCATCCCCACCTGAAATGGGATATGGTCGGTGGAGCTATGGAGAGCCCTATTGTAGCTGTGTTGAACATAGGGAAGACTCTCATCCAATGTACGTGGATGATTATATTTATACATGCACAGGATGTGCACAATCATTCGATTGATGACCTCTTTTTGGCCATTGGTTTGGGGGTGGAAAGAAGTGGATTTAGTGAGCTTGGTGTCCAACAGTGACCAGAGACTTGACCAAAATGTGATGAGGAACCTGTTGTCCTGATCTGAGGTGATGGTCTATGGTATCCCAAAGTGGACCCACACCAGTTTGAAGAAGATCTTGGTAGTATATGTCGCTGTGATGCTCTTCTTACAGGTTGTGAGAATGGTCATTTTAAAAAACTAATCAACCACCACAAATACATAATCAGTTCCTTGCTTGGTGGAAGGAAGGCCAGACATGTAATCCATTGAGATGGATTCCCAAGGCCTCTCAGGAGTAGTAATAAGGGTGTATAAGCCTTGCTTCTTAATGTTTGGCTTGGAAATGGCACAGGTATTGCAAGATCAAATTTACTTTCTCATGTCATGTCAAAGTTTTGGCCAATAAAATTGTTTCTATAAAACGACCATAGTTTTCTCCATGCCAAAATTTCCTATTGTCCGACTGTAGTGACCCTCCCAAATCATCTTTGCACGCTCTCTTGTGAGAACACAGAGGTGGCCCAAATAACATAACAGTCCATCCTAAATCTGAAAATCGGTGACATTCGCACTTGTACCCAAGAGCGGATAGGTGGTGGCGAATTTAGGATCTCACTAATAAATTTGGGGCCACTCAAATGCCTCATGCCTGTAGGAATGGAGCATGGTGGTGAGTGCAGCAATGACAGGTCGACT
Organism: Picea mariana; assembly: GCA_032191745.1. Lineage (NCBI taxonomy): Eukaryota > Viridiplantae > Streptophyta > Pinopsida > Pinales > Pinaceae > Picea > Picea mariana. The sequence continues at coordinate 341,080 of JASDQU010738643.1, forward strand.
GAGGTAGTCAATGACACGATTTGTGCTCCCTATCTTATACTTGATGTTGAGATGGAACTGCTGCAAGTATATGGACCACTATTGATGGCAATCATTCTGCAACTTTCCCTTTTCTTTTATGAACTACAGAGGCTTCTGATCAATGTGGATTATTGTCATCTTTCCCAGAATGTAACGTTTCCATTGACGACAATATTGCACAATGGAATACATTTCCTTGTCATAGGAGGGGTATTTTCAAATGGTATCTGAGAGTGTCTCACTATGGTATGCTACAGGATGGCTGTGTTGAGTGAGAATTATGCATACAACATAGTTAGATGCATTAGTCTCAATCTTGAATGGTTGTTGCAGACCGGGTAAGGAGAGTATTGGAGTTGAGCACAATAAATGCTTATGATCATCAAATGCTCATTGTTGTGCCTTCCTCCATGAGAACTTTACCTTACCACCACCCTTGGTCACCTAGCTGAGGGCACATGCAATATGGGAGAATCCCAACACGAACCGTCGATAAAAGTTCACAAGTCCCAAGAAGATTTGAAGCTCGGTTAGTGTGGTCAGGGCTGGCCAGTCACAGATGACTTGGATATTAGCTGGATCCACATGTACCCCATGCTCATCAACAATGTAGCCCAAGTATTGGACCCTTTTCATGCCAAAGGAGGATTTTTCCAAGTTGGCATATAAATTGTGCTGCCACATAGTGCTCAAAACTTGCTAAATATGTTGCATGTGCTCCTCCCAAGTTCTACTAAATATGAGGATGTCATCCAGATATACCACCACAAAATAGTTGGTGAAGGGTCTCAATACATCATCCATAAACCTCATGAAATTTGTTGGTGCATTTGTAAATCCAAAGGGCATGACCAGCCATTCAAAGAGACCTTATTTATATTTGAAAGCTATCTTCCATACATCAGTCGATTCGATGGGAAATTGGTGGTAGCTGGACTTTAGGTCAATCTTACTGAAGAAATTTTCCCACTTGAGTTGGTAAAAAAGGTAATCAATTCGGGGAATAGGGTACCAGTTCCTGAATTTGATTTTGTTTAATCATCTGTAATCAATGCAGAGTTTCCAGGTCCCTTCTTTCTTCTGTACCGATACAATAAGGTTGTCGTAAGGAGAGGAGCTGGGTATGATGTGCCCCTTTTGAAGCAGCTCTTGGACTTGACACTTGATTTCATCATTTTCCATCAACGAGCAACGATATACTGGACCATTAGGAAGAGGTACACTGGGGGTTAGACCAATTGGATTATTGACTTGGCAGTGCATCGGTACCTCAGTGGGTGAGAGAAGATGTATCTGTAGTCTTCCATGACCCCATCCACTTGGTTATGCTGCAAAGAGAGGATCCATGTAGAGGTCATGGATGTGGTGATGACCTTCTGCTTACTATGAGCATGGATCATAAAGAAGATGAACTTTTCGGTCTGTGAAATGACCTTACTACATTGCTTAGCAAAGATTAAATAAATAGCGGTAGGCAGTGCTATCTCTGGTATCCTGTACAATTGTCTAACTAAGCAATAATAACACTACGGGGTCTAGACTCATACAGAACATGTCACTTCCACAAATATGGTTGGCCTAAAAGAACATCACAAACTTCAAGGGGAGAAATATCACACAATACCTCATCTTTGAAGGGCTTGATTCCATAGGGAAGACAACATTGTTTGTTGACACTGAAATCTCTTCCTTGGCGAAGCCAGCCAATGGCATAGGTATGTGGGTGTGCTATCATCGATAGGCCCAACCACTTAATGAACTCTGTTGTGATTAGGTTCTTCTAAATTTCTCTATCGACAATGAAATGAAGCAGAGGCCCCTTTACCCACATCTGCGAGTGGAAGAGGATTTTCCCTTCCTCTGGTTCTTCTAGTTCACTTGGATGGACTTTGGTGGTAGTGACAGTGGGACTAAGTTTGATATTGATAATCGAATTCCCTCCTTCTGGATTTGATTCGGAGTAAGAATATTCCTCTGACTCAGAATCTTTCAGCTCAGCCACCAGTGACAGGTTGGAGCGACATTCTTCGGTGTTGTGTCAAGGTATTTTATGGTATTCACGCCACTTTCCCATGTCCTTCTTTGACTTCTCATTACCCTTCTTGGGTTGCAACTGGGACTAGTTTTCCTAAGAGTGGCCATATTTTCTCTATCCCTTGTTTTGTGGGTTTGGGCCTCCTTTTCCCTGCTTTGGCTATGAGGAGTTTGCAGATCCAAACACTATCCTCTTCTCCTTAATTTTCTGCTCGATCTCAACAACATATCTATAAGTCACACCTAATGATGCAATGTCCAGAAACTCCATTTATGTTTGAATGTATTTATTCATCCAACCATGGTATTTGAGCACCAGATGTCATTCAGAGTCTTTAATACCCAATTTGGTGTGCAGGGTATGGAAAATATTGGTGAAAACTGGTACTGTCTGGTCCCTTTACTGACGCAATGTGGTATATCTTGTGTATTGGTTATCATAGCTTCCAACATGGTACTATTGTTCTTTAATGGAATCCCTGAAGGAATCCCATCTATTGGAGACTGAAAATATTGCAGATTCCTATATGGCCCTTTGCTTAGAGTAAGTATCCCACAAGTCCTTAACATGGGGGACGATCTTGAGGAGTGAAAAAGTAATATTTTCCCTATCGAAAAAATTGTGGACCAAAAAATATTGTTCGAGTAGATTCAACCATTTATCTACAACATTTGCATCTATCAATCCTTCAAAGAATGGAATATCAAAATTTACTTGTACCTTGAAGGGGGTTGCATGGCCGCTTGATGACGATGTGTCCCCTGTGGGCAGTTGTTGAAGGATCTGTGCAAAGTTGTCCATCATTTCATTCCTTTGACGCACAAGGGATTCCTCAAGCAACAATTTAAAAGGATCTCCTGCCCCATATTTCTTCTCATCCCCCATGAGTTGTTTTCAAGCTCAACACAATTGATATTGCAAAGGCTCGACTAGTTTGAGTCCCGTGTTCTTTTACCTAGATCTTATCGAGGACATGCACGAAGAAAAATAAATGAAGAGAAAATCGATCTGATACCACTGATACAGATTTATGAGCGGAACAAAATGAATAACAGACTAAATACAATAACACTAAGATACAGAGAACAACAACCGATATCTAGTGAAAAATAACTTCTATTGAATAAATAAAATAGGCTGAAACTGTAAAATTGTAGAACTGAAACAACTTGCTTGAATGGTGGTAGCCATCTCTGAGAAGAGATGTGGCTGCTATGTGCATCTATCTTAGCAAAATGATTACAATGAGGCTCCATAGGCATTTTTAACATTACTCATGAATGCCAAAAACCTAGACATCCAAAAACCTAACCCTAGGAGGTGAAACACCAAAAGTTATGTGGGCCTCGATGGTAAGTTGGCACCTCAACTTATCAGGGTCGTAAATTTTGCATACAACCTTCGTTTTAGGCGTGTGATAGCCCATTGGAAAGGTATTTTCGAGAACTACACATCATGCCATCAAACTCTAACTATGTGTATAGATTGACTACAACAAGCCAAAAAAAACATTGTTTAGGGCCCTAAAACAGCCCTAGAAGTACAGAAAGATGTACTCATATGAAAAATTCCAAAATAAGCCAGTTAGAAAAGGTGGGCGGCCACCAATATCCACCTGGATGTTGTGTAGGGATTCAGGACAAACCCGAAAGTGCAAAACCCACAATTATAAATAAATTTCATCATTACAGAGAAATGTGATGAGCTAAAACTGGGTGGCCACCAATATCCACTTGGATCATGGTACTCACATGAAAAGGATGGAAAACCAGTGAGGGCCTTGCGGGACTCCCTATGCCTAAACTGTGGAGGTGAATCCTGGTATAGTTTCTTGAAATCCCCCAAGTATGTGCGAAATTAGAGTATGGCCTCCTTTGTAAGGTTCCACCAATATGCTGTGCAAACCCATCTTCCTCCTACTGAAAACCAAACCATAAAATGGAATCTCTAATAGAAATCTTGAATGGATTCCCCTCTTGTCTAGGCTCCAATGGAAATCCTAGGTGGATTCCCCTCTTCTCTAGCTAGGGTAGATTTTCACTATCGAAAACAAACCAATAGTGGAAGGGTTTTTCTAAACCCTAACAAAACCATGGCTTCAAGAGCACTTCCAAAATGAGAGATCAAATCATAATGACAAAGTGACGCTCTACCCCTCCTTTTATCCTTTCTCCATGCCTTTTAGAACTTTCCCTTTTTTGACCAAATCAAATGTAACCCTTATCCCCTTTTTGACTAAATCAAATATGACCCTTATCCTCTTTTTGACTAAATCAAATATGACCCTTATCCAACATCTATCATCGTCAAATTTTAGTACACGGACTAGATCCAATCAATTGATTATGAACACATCCCTTTTATGTGCCGCAAATGTCACGTCCATAGTCACCTGTTCAAGGATTCCCCACTGAATAAACCAATGGATCAACCCAAATATCAACAATGAAAGGACACATACATATTTGAAAAATTCTATGCTAAGAGGAAGATCCTTAAGAAAACAATGTCGCATCCAAATTCCAAGGGACCCCGAACCAACAATAGTTTCAAAAAATTGTCTACAATTGAGGATCAATAGAAATACATCCAAATAGAGGAGCAACATATCCATTCAACATAGGACCTTATCTAGGCTCAAGGACCTGATTCTAATCCATTGATGAGTACAAATACAAATATGCAACAAAGAAACCTCATAATCAAAAATCAAGATAAAGAAATGAAGAACATCAATGAAATAAAAATAGATATGGAAGAATGTGATGAAATGGAATTATAAGGAATCAACCTTCAAAGCATAGTCATCACCTATGAAAGGAAACAAGTTCACTCAATCCTAGAAAAGAAAATCCAACTCCTAAAATCATCATTTCTCAAATGTAAACATATGGAGAAAACAATGGACACGCATAAAGGTAAGCATTCAACTGCATCCAGTCTAGGAATTAAGAATTATTTAGGTAAGGAAACAACTAAATTAACAAAAGGATATAAGAAGGAAGATAAACCTTCCAACAAACAACTGCTCCAAGGACTAGGGCAACTCCTAGTCAATTCGGGCTGAATTAAAAGAATGGAAGAAAATTTTTCTTCCCAACCCCATAAATCTCAATGAAAGTACTCTCCTAGAATATAAGGGGTATCAATGGCCCAAGTAAACATAGAGACGTGAAGATTATAATCTCACAATAAAAACTATCTATCATAATGATTCAAGAAACCAAATGTTCATCTGAAATTCTTGAAAAAATAGCCTCTAAATGTTGGCAAGGCTTCCAATCGGCCGTTATTGATGTAGATGGAGCCTCGAGAGAATTGAAAATCCTCTGGCTCCCCTCCGACATCATACAGAACCACTTTTTTTCTACTAGATGCTCACTTTTATCTAATTTCCAACTAATTGGGTAAGATCAAATGCATATAGTTACCAATGTCTACGACCCTCAATTTCCCCATGATAAATTTTCCTTTCCAAATTCCCTCCAAAACCTTAATCCTTACACCTCGCAAAGCCCTTGAATTATGGAAGGTGATTTCAATATAATCTCTTCCCTCTTGGAAAATAAAGGAGGGGTCAACCGACTGGATCAAGACTCTGACCACTTTAAGGAGACTTTGAATGATCTGCGTTTGGCATATTGGGAAACCAACAATGGAATATTCACTTGGAATAACCATAGAAGAGGTAACCAACAAATAACCTCTTTCCTAGATCACTTCCTAGTGTCAAAGTCCCTTTTACACCTTAACTATGCTATAGAAACTTCCATTCTCCCCTTTCAGGGTTTTGATCATTGGCCATTTGCATTACAATTGATATTCAAGCTAGTCATAGGAATCGACCTTTTCGATTAAAACATTTTTTGCTGAAAAATCAATCCTTCTAGGAGAAATTTGAAAGTTGGTGGAGAGCAGTGGCCATACCTTTGGGTTCCCCAATGTATCGAATCCAACAATGGTTGACGAATTTAAAACATCAACCAAAGAAATGGAACAAAGAAGAATTTGGAAACATATTCTCAGAAAAATGCCAACTTACAGAGGAAATGAAATAACTTCAAAAAAATATGATAAAAAATTGGTGCATAGAATAACTCATAGAGGAAGAAACTAAATTAAGAACTCAAATATCCATTAGAGAGAAATAGGAAGAGCAGTTGTGGTTGCCAAAAATCTAGAGTTCAATGGATAAAAGCAGGGGAAAAGAATGCAAAATTTTTCCACAACTCAATTCTCCAACATCGACACACTAATCTAATTTCTTCGATCCAAGATTCCCAAGGGAATAAAATCTGCAATCATAGAGAAATAGAATTAGATTTAATGCAGTATTATAGTTCCTTGATGAAAGAACCCTAAGAGAACAAGAAATGAACAAGATAATCCAACACATACCTCACCTGGTAACAGAGGAACATAACAGAGCTTTGATGAGAGAAATCTCGATGGAAGAAGTATAGTAGGAAATCATGGAAATTACCAAAGGTAAATCTCTAGGACCAAGTGGTTTTACAATTGACTTTTTTCATGCTTGCTAGTTTGTGATCAAACAAGATGTTCTGGAAGCAATTGAAGACTCAAGAAAAATTCTCAAGGTCCTCCTTGCCTTCAAGTCAACCTTCCTAACCATTATCCACAAACAGGAAAATGTAGACGACCCTATAAAATTTGAACTTATATCCCTTTGTAATGTGATATATAAAATCATCTCTAAAGTCATTGCCAACCGCTTGAAGCCCCTTCTTCCCTTATTAATATCTCAGGAATAATCAGGCTTCGTGTAAGGACGTTAGATCATGGATAACATTAATATGGCACATTAACACATTCTCTCTTTAATGTCTTCTCAGAATTGTAGCTTGCTTATTAAGTTGGATTTGGCTAAATCTTATGATAGCCTTAGTTGGTAGTATATTTCTAGTATCCTTCAATCCTTTGGCTTCTCCCATCGCTGGATCAAGTGGATTATGGATTTTCTCTCCTTAATTTTCTACTCCATCTTGATGAATAGATCTCCCTTAATGACCTTCTCTCCTTCTTGGGGAATCCTCCAAGGAGACACCCTCTCCCCTTTCCTCTTCGTTCTAATGGCTGAAGGTCTAGGAAAATCTATCCAAGTAGTAGAAGCTCAAGGAAAGTGGAAAGGGATCAATTTCCACAGGAACAAAAAATGAGCTACCCACCAACAATTTGTGGACAAAATGATGCTAATGGCTACTCCTACCATTAGAGAAGCCCTCTAAATTAAACAAGTTCTAAAGTAGTTCTCAGAAACTTCAAGAATGACAATTAATCAAGGAAAATCTCATCTTTTTTTCTTTAACACACCTCCAGTTGTCCAAGCCCATCTAGAAGCTACCTTGGGATTCCAATGCAACACTCTCACTTCTAAATATTTAGGAGTTCCCCTAGTTGACTCATCCCTAAAGAAAGAGGCCTAGAAATACCTCATTTCCTGTCTAACTAAGAAGCTTGATAATTGGGCCTTCAGATGCCTCAACCTAGCTGGTATACTAATCTTAGTGAATTTTGTTCTTCAAACTATGCCTCTGTACCGGTTCTCTATCCCAGTGACTCCTAAGTTTATTATTAAAGTGGTGAGAAACTTACACAGATCCAGTGAGAGTAAAAAATGGGCCCTAGTTTCATGGAAATCAATTTGCAAGCCCAAGATAGAAGGAGGTTTGGGTTTTCGAGACCTAAAAATAGTGGGTAAAGTATTAGGAGTAAAGCTATGGTGGAAATGTCATACCAACCATCATTATTAATGGGCTTGTATTTGGAAGGTGAAGTATGCTAGAGAAGAACATGAAGGAATCCTAATTTGAATGAAAAGTGCCCCAAGCGGATCCAACATATGGAATTTTTCCTAGAAAAATAGATCCTTGATTTCGCAAAATTGATTTTGGGAAATTAGGAACGGAAAGGAGGCCTTCTTTTGGGAAGATTTCTGACAACAGATGTTGAAATGGTCATACCAACAACAACTTGAAGGAATAAAGGAAGCTATGTTACGCAAAGGGAAAATGAAAGTAGTGCATTGTTGGCCCCAGGAGAAGCTCATCAAAGATGGTGCAAATGGATCCCCAAAGAAGGTTGGAAAGGAGATCAGGACCTAGAGATTGTAGAATGATTTTGGAAGGACTTAGCAAGCAGAAGAATCAAATTTATTAAGGAAGTGAGACACCTCCATTGGGGTTGGTCAATGAAGGGCTCTTTCACGGTTAAATATTCCTATTTGATTGCAGTGAACGACCAAAATATCCCCAATCTTGGTAGTGGATATGGAAACAAAATTTTTGGACAAAAGTTTCAACCTTTCTATGGCTGCTAACTCAAAAAAAGACGTTGAATTGGGATAATCTCTATAAAAGAGGCTTCTCAGGACCCTCAAGGTGCCCATTGTGCCTCTCACAAGAAGAATCCTTCAAGCATCTGTTCAGTTCTTGTCCCTTTGTGGAATAATTAAGGGACCAGAGTGAATCCCTTTTCCATAGATCCAGACACAGTCGCCAATATCTTCCTAACTCCATCGAAGAATGGTCATCATCCATCACTCCTAACCCTATAGTCAACCGCTTATGGAAGCTCCTCCCAAGATTCTTTTTATGGGAAATGTGGAAAGAGTGCAACAAAATAATCTTTAGAGATGAGACTCAGCCCTCGATAGAGGTATGGACTAGAATAATCAGAGCTATCCTGGAAATAGTCGAAACTCAACCTTGGAAGGAAGAAAATTAGAAGATGAACCAGTATGAGAGAAATATTCTCAAGGCCCTAGCTCTAAATAGTCTCTCAGTTCCAATTTTCCCAATTCTGTTGCCACCAAAGGTATCGTCTCCTTCAAGCTAGTGACCTCCTCCCCAAGGGTTTATTAAACTAAAATTTGATGGGGCCTCAAAAGGAAACCCAGGTAAGATAGTTTTGGGAGGATTTTTCTAAGATAGATTAACATAGCTCAAAAGAAATTATGTAGGAAATCTATGCCACACCAGTAACAACTTTGCAGAAATATTAACGTTGGAAGAAGCGCTCAACATATAAAAGTAGAATGAATAAAACTAGGTGATAGTCGAGGGAGAATCCCTTCTAATAGTCAATATGATTAAGCAAATTCAACAAGGGTCATCGATTTCAAAGATCTCACAAAGATGACGTCTTGAGTCTTCCCTAGAGCCAGTGAAAAATTCAATGGATAACATCCCTTCCATTATTCCAAGGCATGTGAAGAGGGAAACAAATAAGATAGCAGATTGTATAGCAAATGAGGGGGTCCAGTTGCCCAGTGACAAGTGGGAAGAGCCACGGGACTCTAATAACAAGGACAAAATAGATACCAATTATCTAGCCTTAGCTTTGAAATATTGGAATTACCCATATCGGGTGTTGGGGATGGGAAACAAGGGTGCTACAACCCTTGGTGATGCTAGGACAACGACAATAACTCTAGGAGTAGTTGGTATCACAATAGGAGGAAAAGTATAGCGGATAGTATGTCGAAAGAGAGGGACTTTCATCATGTCCAGGAATAGGGATGAAGTTGGGAGGCCTCTTAAGCCCTTGTAATCGTAGTCATACTTCAAGATATAAGTAAATATAGGAATATAAATGTAATAAGGATAAATATGTAAGTACAAGAATGTAACATAATGGATATTAATGAATGATTAGTTGGAGCAACCACTCCAACCATCTCTCCTATGTATTTACACTCATGAATAAGGAATAAACGGTGGATTGGTTTACCTTCCCAAATACTCTCTTCTCTCATGAGTATGTGTGTGTTGTGCTTCACTGTAGTCTATTTGTGAATGTCATTGTAATATGCAAGATTACAAGGCTGGATGACAGCAACAACAAATGGGGATGGTTCGAACTTGGAAAAGATGAAGATAAGGGATCGATTGTGGATGCTTCTCCCTCATGGATGCTACTCGAATTGGATGGATGGATCGTGGATGTTGCTCCATGCCTGAGGATTTTTCATTGGATTCCATTCGTGAATGCTGATGGAAATTTGTAGAAGCCTGCACAAGAAATCAAAAAACATTACGAGAAAAAGTATGAAATTTATGAAGAACCAATCGAATCTATGATCGTGAATAGGAATCCCCTCTATGAAAGAGATTCGGCTGGTTAAATGATGATTAAATAAAGGCACGGATCAAGTTGATTTCTGGTTGTATCTGCTAGTCGAAGGAAGAAAGAAGTTTCTTAAGATGAGATCGACTCCACTATAGGGATCGACTACTACCATCGACCGAACGACGATGTATTTTGGTGCTTCCTCGACCTTTACACCAATTCTGGAGAGAATGAATTAAAGACTTGGTGTACATGGATTTAGTTACTTTCACTGGTTTGGAGGGTCGTGTTTCATACCACTATATATTACAACTTTGGAAATCTCAATTATTCATAGAACTGTGCGTATTAAGAGAAGTGTCTGAGACATTGTAGCACAATCGTCCAGCAAAATATATAAATAAATGTGAAGCATTCCATTCGGTTGAAGACACCCACCGACTTGGTTCTTTCTATTGGAAGAAGGTAAACACCTACCTACAAAGTCGAACCCAACAACGTGGTACACAACCTTCAAATGCAGTGAGTTTTGGACCGAATTGGCAATAGCAGCAGTCGGAGTGGCTCTTGGAAGAAATCAGAGTTGATAGAGGAATGCAGAACATGGAGATCGAGGAGATGGGACTTGTAATATATAGTCACTCAGATACATACAGTAGAGAATAATCACAGTAAATCATGTATACGTCTATCACCCTATCCAACTGGCAGATGTTGTGGTTGAGTTACCTATGCAGACCAATATGCATGGGTGGTACACAATGAGGATACTTCTGTAGGAGCAGATACCCAGAACATTTGTGCATGCTTTCTTGGGACGAACAAGGAATTGAGTGTTGGGGAGAAGTTGGGAGGCCTTTTAGGCCCTTGTAATAATTATCATACTTCAATATATAAGTAAATATAGGAATATATATGTAATAAGGATAAATACATAAGTAAGTACAAGAATGTAACATAAAGGATCTTAATGAATGATCAGTTGGAGCGGGTACAACCGCTCCAACCATCTCTCATATGTATTTATACTCATGAATAAGGAATAAACGATGGATTGGTTTACTTTCCCAATTACTCTCTTCTATCGTGAGTATGTGTGTGTTGTGCTTCAATGTAGTGTCTTTGTGAATGTCATTGTAATCTACAAGATTACAAGAGATGGGAACCAAGGATTTTATAGCCCCTGAGGAAACAAGGAAAACTGGAGCAGAGGGAATTAATGTTGAGATAAGTAGGTGACTGGAATGGTGGTGAAGAATAGAAATGTGAATAGGTATGATAAATGTTTGAGAGGGAATGATCGTCAGGCCCGAGGCTCCACTTGTGAACCTTCAGGTGCACTCACATGGCACCCTATCCTAGTGACACATGGAGGAGGTAATCTGGATTCCCATCCATAGAATATGAGATTAATGTCATTTAACATGGAGTTAAGGAACTTGGTTTTGAGTGTTATTCTCCTCGGATCAATTTCAAAGGTGATGTGTAACAAGAAAAGTGTTAGGTATGGAGGTTAGCGAGTGTATCAACACCGATGTCAAAGAATTACTTGTTGGAATCTCGATTCAGTGGAGACTCAATGGGGTATCCATAGTGAAAGGGGGGAAGAGACCCTCCCCCTACGAACAATTGTTAGCCATCGACTTCGATTGTGATATTGGGAATCCATGGCTCCTCTTCAAGGGTACTCGAGGGAGTACTATTGAGGAGGAAACTCGTTAGCAGAGCCTTTGTCTCAACAACCTGGTAATGAATTCCTAGCCTCAAGTATTCAACATGAAGCTTTCGATGCAGTAGCCACTTTCTTTTCTTCTAGACCCCCTCATTTTCAATATCATTTGGAAGAGGTGGAGGAAGTAGTCCATCAAGAGAGAACCATGACCATTGACTCGGAGGTGGTGTATTCAACAATCCAATGGATCCTGATGTTGGGATGACCATGATAGGGAAACCAAGTATTGGAAGACAATGGAGCTTTACTGGCACATCAAAATGTTCCTCAGCCATATGCTCTAGACCTGGGAGGAGGCTTAGAACACAATCACTAGTACATTGTGAACATTTTATGACAATTTATTGATGCATGTTCATCGTCACAACGTCACAAGTACGATGAAAGAAAACATATTTTTTTCGTCACGTCACCTTCATCGAAATTATGACATTCAAGCATGTGTCACAATACTGAAGAAGAGTTTCATCATAAGAGAGACTAACATGACCCAATCAGTTTGTCACACTCATATCAATTTTCTGTGAGAAGATCAACAAAAGAGTGACAAAATTTCGATGAAAAAAGTGACAAAGCTTCAATGAAAAAGTAACAAACCTTCGACAAAAAATTGACAAACCTTCAAAGAAAAAATGACGAGAAGATTGTATGTCTGAAATTTTGTGTCTCGGAGGAAAAGACACGTTATTCAAACCTTTGACGCAACATTGACAAGCATTTGACGAAAAATTGACAAACCTTCGTTGAAAATTTGACAAACCTTCGACGAAAAATTGACAAACTTTCGACGAAAAAATGACAAGAAGGATGTATGTACAACATTTTGTCTGGGGAGGAAAGTGTTGGATCATGTTGTCATTGATGCCAATGGTTTGATTGATTGATGTCATTGATTGATGTCAAGTGATTGATTTATGTCAAAGGATTGATTGATTGATGATTGATGTATTATAATATGTATTTTCCTTGATGAGAATGCATAGATGAAGATGGATCAATGAGTTGTCATTGATATGATGAAGATGGATCAATGAGTTGTCATTGATACATGATGAAGATGGATCATTGTGGTTTCATTGGTATATGATGCATTGTTGGAAAAATGTATAGATGACTCATTATTG
>JASDQU010738643.1:371982-418965 GCA_032191745.1 Picea mariana
CCCCCCCCCCCCCCCCCCCTCAAATCACTCTCAATTCCCCATATTCAATAATGCATAACAAGTAGAAAAACAAGAATTAAAGGTAAATGAAATCAAGAAGGTACATGCATATAGAACATATAAATTACACACACAACTAGCAAAACAAAAAAATTGTACAGTCGATAATTTATATTAATAAAATTTGTCCTAAAAATATGTACAATCACTTTGTTTTTTGTTTCTTATTTTTTATAAAACTAATGAGTGTATCTTCATCGTGTTCATCTCAACCTCGACCTTCAATTATTAGTTCATGTTCTGTTGCTAGAAGGTGATGGGTCATCTCAAGTATTCTACTACTTCTAGTAGTAGGACATTGACGCTAATGCACTACATGGGGCACATCCACTACAATAACAAAAATAGTTAAAAGGACATGGTTAATTATTATTCATAGTAGTGTTTCATTAGTACAGATATCATTACTATATTTTTTACCTAGAGGAGTAGTGGACACCATTGGTTGGATTGTCATTGGTTCTCCTTCTCTCTGAGCACCCTCATCTACATGCTCTTCCATTGAAAAAAGAAAAGTTATAAGTACATTGTCTGAGGGAAACATTTATAATTGTCATATTATACATTTTATTTTAAATACATACATACCATGATCATGGGTTTGCGAACCACTAGTATCGTGGGGTTGTTTTCCACCACCATCAAATGAACCGGTGTTACTTTCCTTCTTAAAACAAATAGAGACATATTTAATTTATGGGTAAAATCAATTGTCAATATATTGGACAAGTAATCAACAACTGCAATCTTGTCATTTTATTTATGAACTCATTCGAAGGGTCAAATTGTGTCTATGATCCCTTCCTTTGTCGATTTTCCACCACATCTTGAAATACAAACTTGAATCTGAGAATCAAGTCTTCTTTTGTGGCGGCACTGTTGAATTTACCCCCCTACATCGCATGGCATAAGATATGGATTTTTTCTTACTGGTTGCAATTATATAAAATTTGTATGATGATATATTGTATAATATGAATAAAGTATTTGGTACTTACAATTCTAGATTTTAATCTCAAGTAACCACCTTGGTCAAATTTGTGATATCCATGTTTATCTAATCTTTCCTTTATTGCTTTTGATGTGTCTGGGAGCCTATGAAAAGTTTCAAGTATGTTATAACTAGATATCGCGATTTTTTCTGTAGAACTAAACAAAATTAAACATTTTCAATTCAAAATATCATAGATTACTATATAGGGTCAGGTGGTGTCTTCCCTTCGCTTCTCAATGCACTCTCATTTGCGTCCTCTTGTATATTATTCCATTCCTCTTGGGAATGGCTAGAGGATGATCATTCTTAGGGTTATTTTTCAATTGAACCCTATATTGATCTCTGGCATATTTCAAATATGTACCGGCCCTCGAGGTGGTTTCAAATTTTTTGAATATATCACCAAACAGGCCGACCATATGTTCTATAAGATTATTTTTCAAATATTTATTCTAGGCTTTCCACCATGTGTGAATGGTGGGACCAAATATCTATAGAGCCTTTTTTCGTGCAAGTCTTGTAAAAAATATTGTTTCCTGAAAAACGATATGATAATTAGATTAAAATATAAATGAAAGATGTAGGTTTCAATCAAATGGTAGAAACTATTTAACATATTCAAAATACATAGGATTTGTTGTGTCATCAATGGAACCAAGTTTTCATCCACCAAAAAGTTGATGGAGAGTGTTCCCGAGCTTTCAACATGTGTTTCCCTAGGATAACAATGCGATTGATCTGGTTGTGCAGAACCAATCTCCTCATGAGATTCCCCTTGTAGACCATCATGAGAACGGTCGAGAATGTGTGGTGGGTGTGTCTCATGGGCCTCGAGAGTTTCAGTTCTCTAAGCCATAGAAAAATATTCAAATAGACTCGTAGGTATGTGGCTCATGCTAGGATGTTGTGGGTGTGTGCATCACTTCCACTAGCATCATCCTCATGACCACGTTGTCCCATTGGATGCAACATTGCCTATAGAAATAAAATGTTAGAGTATTGCTCATAAAATGGTATCAAACAAAAATTTTATAAATCAATATAATTATATGTATGAGATAGTCTTTTTTTTAAACTACGCTTACCCCATATTATTCTATATACTGCCTTAAAATTTCCATCCTTTTTTTCCCTCCTTTGTAAGTGGCCTAGACCTAGCCAATTCAATGAGTTCCTTATTCTCCTTTCTCAAGGCCTTTCGAATTGTTTCCATAAATTTGATGGAATCATATATTTCATTCCATGTAGCATCCTGCTCCGATGGTGTGCTCATCTACATCAATAAATAAACATGTTAATTCAATTATCACAAGTAAGAATTGATATGAAAATCATTGTTATACCTGCTCCAAGCTAGTAGGTTTCTTCCCGCAATCACCCTACCACATTATAAGATGCATGACAATTTATAATGCTAGAAAATAATCTAATTAAGAAGCATGATCTATTAAAATGTATGTTAAAGATAAAAAAGGAAAATATTAATTAAAGGTTTGGTATATTGGTATAACATGTTTACCCCCATAATAGTATTTCTTCCATCGATTCAATTCAAATCGTAATCGATCAACAACTCTTCCCCTCCAGATATTGTTTTCACTGCACATACAAATATTTTATTTCCTTCATGCCCCTCAAATATAAAATTAGGTTTCTTTCGTATTTTCCCGGGTCTCGTACTATTAATAATCCCTGCAATATTTCTCAATGCCTTTGGCCTTCCCTCAATATACACCATTGCTCCTTTCTTGTTATTGTTGCATTTTAGTTGTATGTAATTTGCTATGATTTCATATATCCACATACTTGGCATATATCAGACCAACCTCAACCAATATACATAGTTGTAACATGGTCCAACATAATCCATCAACTCAACAAGTCCTCCATCTTTCACCTTTATGTTATCCATGGAGAATAGACCTAGACCATGTATGGACGATGGAGAAATGTGGCAACTCCTCTCATTGACATAGAAGTTAGTGTCCAACTAAGGAATTTCATTGGGTACCCATGTTATTAGTATATGTTTGTACCTAAAAGGAACCTCAACGTCACCTATTCTGTCATCGTCATATGAACATGAACCTCCTTCAACAAGAAATAATTCCATGCGCCTATGGAATTTTCTTATGACCTTTTCACCTCTAGTTTATCTCGCCCTATTAGATGTGTTGGATCTCATAATACTTCCCCCCTCCCTCTAGAAATTCCTTCTCTTGAGAATGATAGGTATGATAGGTACATGTTTGGTTGTACCTACAATCCATTGAATGAGAGAACATAGTTAGCGATGATATCATTGAATTTATCCATATCCTTCACCTCGATAGACATCATCAAAATGCATGTGTCAAGCATGATCATAATAATCATAGAAGCAATAGCAGACCTTTGATTATCTTTGTCTAGCCTTCTCAATAATATCATGTAGGGTAGATAATTCAAAGGGTACATCCCCAAGTTTTTTCATTTAGCATTTACCTCCAGCCATAATCATACAAATGATTGAGTATATATTTATTGAATCTCCCATGGTTGTGGTCATGGCAATGGTAACAATAAAGCACCATACATATTATTTATTTCTTTGACTAAATGTAATGAATGGGAAAATGGGTGATTATCAATTGTTGGGTTTGAACATTTGATGTAGAATATAGTTTTCCTACAATGTTGTTGGGCATTGGCCTTGGTACAACAACCAAGTAAATCGAGTAGTGAAAAGAGATTTTCACAAATCCATTTCTTCATGGTAATGAATTCACATTGGATAATCTTGATCTCGGGTCAAGACTAATTGCAAATACTTTCACATTTCCTATTTTTCAATGAAGATTTGTCTTGGTAAGACAGACTAGCTACCATAGGCCTACCATTTGGTAAGATTCCTACCAGGTATTTTCTTTCCTTTCCCCTGCATAGGTATGAAATTAATGTTTTCTATCCCTATTTTGGTTATCATCTTCACATTCATTGTTTATCTGAATTTTATTTTCATTTGTTGTTCTGTAGATGTTTCTTATATTAACAAAGTCAATAGAGAAGTACTTTGGAAAAATGCCAAGTTTGATTTGATCCCATTACTTGGTGGTACATATGTGGTCTTTTCATCTCTTATACATTATTTCAGTTTGTATGCCATTATCAACTTTATAAAAATGGATTTAATCTTTTTCTTTTAAACATCTTGATTTTCCCCAGAGGAACTCCTCTTTAGAATTAATGTCTTATTGAGTAGCTATTTATGGTTTATAATCCAACTTTAGTTATTTCCCCAAGTTTTCAATCTCCTCCTAGATGGATTATTGAGATATCTACGTAAGTTTATTTTGAAAATGTTGACTTGGAATTAAATTGATTAGATATATGGGCACATCTAATGAGACTGTAATTGAGTGTCCTTAGACCCTACAAAAGTTTTTGGAAACATTTTAGCTAATGTAGAGTGAAGTTGTAGTAGATCCCAATCTGTTCTCGGGTTTTAAAACTAAGTTTATTTAGTTTTTCTTTTCATCAAAGTTAGTTTCAGAATATGTGCAAACTAAATGTTGGATATGGATTATGTAATCCAATTTTTTCTTTATTGGATATCGATACTTAAATCGGATTTTGGATTACTGGATATGGATACTAAAATGTGTGTTTTTATTACTTCTAGTAATATTTTTAGAAGTTTATACTTGGTATAGCTGTAGTAACACATTTTTTCTTGGTAATGATTCAAAAGACTAATAAAAAACTCTTAGACTTTAATCTTTATGGAGGCTTATCCAAGAAATTGATTACATGATCTCGGAGATCTACATGAGTCAGGAGATTTATTTTGCATTGAAGGAATAGAATTTTTATTTGGACAGTTAACTCTCCAATCTTTGTTGATCTTGAGTGAGTTATATTTATTCCAAATAACTAAGGCACTTTCCTTGAGCTGATCCAAGGATATTTGGTGAGTGGCATCATTGAGTTTTTTTTGGGACTGCAGAATGAGAATTTCCTATTATCGCTTTTTACTTGATTATGCAGTTGATCTAAGGTTAGTGTTTTGGTGGAATTTAAGGGTTTCTTTTGTAGTTTGTGATCCTATCAAATAATTTTAGACAAAAATTTGGTCTTCTACATTTTCCCTCTCCTGGAATAATAAAAAAATAAATATTGAAACAATTAAATTTTTGAACGATTATAAGTTCATGGCATATCCCTCGATCCCACCTTTGCCACACTTTTTTCGGATCGAAAATCCAAGTTCATTTTCTCAAGATATCCAAGTTTATATTTTTGGTCGCCAAATGAGCACTTATGCCATGTACCGCGAAATTAATTTTCTTGGGATCGTGTCCAAAAACAATTTGAGCCTTGCTCATTATCTTGGAATTTCTTCGAAAACCTATCTTGGAATTTATTTGAATTACTTATTGGTTATTTCCTTCATTTCCCATAATTAGTTTTTTTATTATCCTTCCTCATCTCCTACTTCACTTTCCCATCTCCAAACTATTTAACACTTAGAATTTTTATGTCTTCTAACTCACTACACTCTTACCCAATCTCCCATACTTCACCTCATTAGTTTCATGACTTATCATTTGTTTTTGTTTTTTTTTGGGGGGGGGAGAGTTTGGTTTATTTTTCGGGTTGGTGGACACACCACACTCCCTCACACGCTCCCTACATTTATCCCCCCCCCCCCACCTACCTCACCCTATGTCACCCTTATCCCTCCGCAACCTTCATTTCCCACCCCCTACCTCAGCTACCCCCANCTTCTGACACCTACGTTTTTCCCTTCCCCCTAACTACCCACTCCTACCACCTCACTTACCCTCTTGTCCATCCTCTTATACTTAACCTTTTATATTAATTTTCCTACATTACACCAGAAACCAATAAGAAATTTCCATGTATCGACCAATCAGTCCTTGATACATAGCAGATTGTTATTGATTACACATGGAAACCTATGACTATGACACATGGCACTTCAACATTGGAAACACGTGGAAACTTACAACTTGTGAAATGTCGAAAATTACTATCAATAGATTATTGACATATGAAGTAATGACATGTGGCGATGTATGGACCACTTAATCTTGTTGATGTGGCTGGTGACTCATCATGATGACTGGGCATGGTTAGAGGTTGAATTTTGACAAAATATTCATTATTTAATTAATCTCCTAAGGGGTCAACCTGTGGCTCTTCATAATATTCCTTTATTTCTTACTAAGTGTATTGCCCACTTAGTATTATAAATGTTGAATATAAACATCCCAATGCATGTGGGATGAGTATTTTTACCACAAAAGTCGAATTTTCATAAAATGAACACGAAATTCAATCAAGGGCCCACATTTTCCCATCAAACTCAATCGATGGTGGCTGAGTCAAAATATTCCAGAGGCCATAACTTGAGCTCTAGGTGTCAGAATTACAGAAATTGTATATCGTTGGAAAAGTATTTTGAAAAAGATGATGATGGTATAGGTTTAAAGGGTTTAAATTGGCTACATTTTTCCCAAAAATTGAAATATCAGTTAGCTTCATTTTTAATGGATCCACTTGACAACTTAACTTCAGGAGCTCATATCTTGAGATCTGGGAGTCGGATTTGGGAAAAAATTGTATTTTTGGATAGCTAACACGATGAATATAATATATAAAGTGATTTCCATAGCTGAAAAATTTACTATCACTTCTAGATATTTAAAACACAGACCTCCTCTTTAAAAGGGTAACTAATTAAATTTTGAAAATAAAAGATTAATTAAAAACTTTTATTAAAAAAGGAAAGGGACCCATTTTAAAGATGTGAATGATAATGATGTGAACTCATTATAAAAACACTTAATGAGGCATTAGTTAAAGAGAATCCTTCCAGAATAAAAGTGTATGGGAAATTCAAGAAAGGAAAAACCGTAATTACTCAAGTAGTTAGAAGATCTTTTTTTTTTTAAAGAGAAGAAGTGCTTCATCAATGGTTGCATAATCAGAGCTATCACAGGGGCAGATCATAATATCATAGGAATAAGAAGACATCCATGAATATACATCTAAGCTATTGATCAATGAAGAGAGATCTCCATCTTCTCCACTCTTTCTCTTCTTCTACACCATTTCTCATTGATCTGGATTATTTTCAGCACGAAATGAGAGAAGACATATAATAAATAAATGTACAGAGATATATTAGATATTCAATAATATAACAAAGATATATCATAGATATAACCATAAATGCAAAGATACAGTAATTCACAATTTCTATTAATGAGCGAAATGTACAAAACTGTAGAAATACAGAGTGAAAGACTTGTTAGAATGGTGAAAGCTTATCTCTGAGAAGATATGTGATGGATACACTCTTTCACAGGAAGATGGATGTTAAAATGAGGCTCCAAAGTCCTTTTTAACATAAATAAAATCCAAAAACCTAACCCCAGAAGATGAATAGCCAACAGTTTTGTGGACCCCATTTTGGGTAGTTTGGTGTATCAACTTCCCGAGGGTGTAACTTTGGCATACGATCTTTGTTTGGGGTGTGATGCAGGAGCATCTATGACTTCATCAAGCGAGCCAGTGCGTGGAGGGAAGAACATACAGCTGGACAGTGCCAGCATATAGCTTTTTGAAATATTTTGAAAAGATTGTTGTGCCGTCATTTAAATGAAGGCATTCAAAGCCGGGCGCACTTGAAATATATTATAGATAGGAAGGCATTTAATAGTTTAATGCTGGTAGATAGGAATTAACTGTAGATTAGACAGTTTTAGCTTTCGAGAGGGAAAACGGAATATAGGCACCCTCCTTTGTACATTTGTAACACATTCTGGATTCTCATTCTCATTCATACAGGAGCAAGAAGAGAACAGAGCAGAGAGCTAGTGAAGAACCTCCATGTACAGATATTGAATTAATAGGAAGAGCTTTGATTCAAATCCATGGATGTGTTTGATCTCTGTGTGTTGTTAATATTATGCTTCTGCATGCTTTCTTCTTTGTATGATTATCTTCTATATGCTGCATATGTGATTGCATATCAGGTTCGAAACCTGAGAGAATGAGGAAATAGAGTTCTAATCGTTTCTCTGCTTAAGCCAGGAGATTCCTGCATAGAGTGCAGTCGAATTCCTCCGCATAGAGTGCATTGAGGAGGCTAAGCAGTTGAATCTTTGTTCTCTATCGCCTAGAGCCGTGTTGGGTTGTTCGAGCCATGCAGGTGAGTGCAGGTCGGACCAGAGTCTCACTAGAAATCCTGAGAAGGGTAAGGTCGGGTCGTTGTGACTGTGAATGCACAGGATGGGGAAGACTTCAGCACTTGGAGAGTGGTTGAAGGTTGGGTGCAAGCATGGGAAGTGTGTGAAAGCTCTATGAAGGAGTCAGAGGAGCAAAGCTCAGGAGGGATAGTTCCTTTTGTTTCGCTGTGGGAATCGACCCCAGTGAAGTTCGCACAGGACGAAGGTGGTAGAGTGGAGATTTCTTCATAGAGGAAGAGAATCGATGACTTAAATTGATTGTGGAGAGTCCTGAAATTCCGCAGACCGTCAGATCCTGTAGGAGTTGCGAGGGGGTTAATTCGCGGGTGCACGAGAGAACCCATTGCCATCGCATATCGGCACATCGGGGTTGTCGAGTGCAAGAGTTACATGCGTGCCGAAATCGTGAGTCGTGATTTCCTGATGTAGTGGGAGCCATCGATCATCGGAGGGACGGGTGGCACGAATCCGAAGCATCGGGGTTTCGGCATTCGGGGTTTCCAGCAGCAAGGAGATTTGGCATCGAGGATCCGCGATCCGCAGAGTCCCGAGGTGACGTGTCATCATGGGGCCTCGAGAGTAAGTGGGGTACAAGTGGCGCTGTAGCGAGGATTCGGCACCTCGACGTTCGGGGGTTTGAGAGGTGAGAACATCACTACCTTTCATCTGTCGATTTCCCGATAGGAAAATCCCCGATCCACAAGGACGTTGACCATTGACATCGCGGATCGGGATTCAGACTTTTATAGTGCACGAGAAGTGTACACAAGGTTCACGAGTCCGCGAAACCCGATTTCCCGATTTTCGAGAGGGAGATCAACAGAGTGTTCTGTGGGTGACAGAAGGTTCCATTACGGGACTGGAGGAGCATTGGAGCTCTTCGGGCCGAGGTTTGTGAAGGTCCTAGTGGTGCGACTGCTCACTGAGGGGAAGGTTGCTGTCAAGTGGTATCAGAGCGAGGTTGGAGTTCTCTTTGCTATGGTAGCAGAGAGGAGCGAATACGCAATGCCGCCCAGAAGAGAAAGGCAGTCGCCTGATCGTGAAGACAGGGATGCCCGAAGAAGGGGTAGGCTAGCAGGTAATGCTGAGATGGAACGCCAGATGCGAGATCTTAGGGTGAGACTCGAGGAGATGGAGACTGCACAGAGGCGCGGAGCTGGTGCAGTGGATTTCAGCGATTCTGAGGTTGAAGAGGAAGCTGGACACGCTGAAGAGGAGGTCTCAGCAGAAGATGCCTCGACAGAGAGGTTGATCAGGGCTATCTCGAGGATGAGCTCGAAGACCAAAATGGACATCCCGACTTATGAGGGGAGTCTAAATGCTGAAGAGTTGCTGGATTGGATCCAAGCACTCGACACCTACTTCAATTACGAAGATATCGAAGAGGACAAGAAGATAAGGCATGCTGTCACGAAGCTGAAGGGACATGCAGCCTTATGGTGGGACAAGCTGCAGGCGGACAGATGTTCTAAAGGCAAATAGAAGATCAAAAGCTGGGATCGGATGATCGCCAAGATGAAGGTGAATTTCATTCCGAGGGATTACCATATCACACTGTTCAGGCGCATGCAGAACCTGAGACAGAATTTGATGTCGGTGAAGGAATACACCGAAGAATTCTACAGGCTCAACATTCGAGCTAGTCATCGGGAGAGTGATGACGAAAAGGTGGCGAGATACCTGAATGGTCTCAGGTACGATATTCAAGATGAATTGAGCATGCTGACCATCCGAACAGTTGAGGATGCGTACCAGATGGCCCTAAAAGCAGAAGAAAAGCTGAGCCGCAAGCAGGGACAGCGAGGGCGAGGCAGAAGTCATCCCAGAGGCAAAGTTGTTTCCCAAGAAAGAACACAGAAGCCCAAGGAGGATTGGAAGACGCCCCAGGGAAAAGATGAAAGAGGTGGAACCTCACAGCAGAGGCAGCAAATTGTTGAGCCGAGGAGGCAGCAAGATGATCAGCAAGGAGAATATGCTGATGCAAATACATTTCCTCGTACCCGAGGTAGAGGAAGAGGTAGAGGAGGAATTATCACATGTTTCACATGTGGGAAAGACGGTCATAAAGCCATGGACTGTCCAGAGAGGAAGATGGATAGGGGGAAAACTCACGTCGCAGAGGCGCAGAGGCGTGACGTGGAGGATGAAGACACTGGAAGTGGGAAGTCACTGACAGTGCATAAGGTTCTCTTGAAACCCGAGAAAGAGGAGGACACAGCCCAGAGATGCAGACTGTTGCGTACGACTTGCAAGACCAAGGGCTGGAAATGCAAGGTCATAGTGGACAGTGGAAGCACCGACAATCTCATTTCGACCGAGATGGTGGAGAAATTGGAGTTGAAAACGAACAAGCACCCGACTCCATACCAAGTGACGTGGTTGCAGAAAGGACACCAGGTATGTGTCATGAAACAATGCTTGGTTAATTTTAAAATGGGTGAATATAGAGATGAAATTATGTGTGATGTTATACCCATGGATGTCTGTCATGTATTATTGGGAAGACCATGGCAGTTTGATAGAAATGTTGTTCATGACGGGAGGATGAACACATACACCTTGGAAAAGGATGGAAAAACACACATGTTGCTGCTGATGAAGGATAAGGAAATGAAACCAGAAGTAAGCAGCACGATACTTCTCATGAGTGGGAAGGAACTTCTCACAGAGCTGGAGAAGGATGAGGATCCACAATTCTTTGTTGTCAGGAAGCCAAGAATTGTCCTGACAAGTACAAGAGTGGATGACTTGCCAGAGGAGATTCAACAACTGCTGGGAGAGTTTGCTGACATCATCGTGGACGAACTACCTCGTTCGTTGCCACTGATGCAGAGTGTGAGTCACCACATTGACCTCATACCCGGAGCAAGTTTACCAAATAAGGCAGCGTACAGGTTGACACCTCAGGAGAACGAGGAGGTCAAGAGGCAGATTCAGGATCTGCAGGATAAAGGACTGGTGAGAGAAAGCCTAAGTCCATGTGCCATTCCAACGGTACTGAGTCCGAAGAAGGATGGAGGCTGGAGGATGTGTACAGACTCCAAGGCCATAAACAAGATCACCATCAGTTACAGGTTCCCGTTACCGAGAATGGATGACTTGATGGACTGCCTGAGTGGGGAAAACTATTTTTCGAAGATAGACCTCAAGAGCGGATATCATCAGATCCGGATGAGAGAGGGAGATGAGTGGAAAACAAAATTCAAGACAAACGAGGGTTTGTACGAATGGCTGGTCATGCCGTTTGGCTTGACGAATGCACCCAGCACTTTTATGAGGCTGATGAATGAAGTCCTGCAGGAATTCATTGGCAAGTTTGTGGTTGTATACCTGGATGATATACTGATTTTCAGTAAAACTAGGGCTGAGCATTTAAAACATCTATCCATTGTGATGAGAAGACTGCAGCAGGAGAAGCTGCTGATCAATTTAAAAGAAGTGCTCATTCATGCAGACAGAACTCATATATTTGGGTTTTGTAATCTCGGCAAATGAATTGAAGATGGATCCTGAGAAGGTGAATGTAATCAGGAATTGGCCATCGCCAAGAAATGTTTTTGAGGTAAGGAGCTTCCATGGATTGGCAAGCTTCTACAGAAAGTTCATTCGGAATTTTAGTGGAATCAGTGCCGCAATGATGGACACTGTGAAGAAGCGGCATAAAGTTTTCCAGTGGACAGCCGAGGCTGAAAGAAGCTTCAATTTGTTGAAGCGAAAGATAACTGAGCAGCCAATTCTGGTGCTACCATATTTTCAGAAAACCTTTCAAGTGAAGTGTGATGCCAGTGGGTATGCTGTTGGAGGGGTTTTAAGCCAAGATGATAGACCTGTGGCATATTACAGCGAGAATTTAGATGATGCGAAGCTGAAGTACTCCACATACGACAAAGAGTTATATGCCATCATACAGGCATTGAAAAAGTGGAGGCATTATTTGATACCCAAGGAATTCGTTTTGTACAGCGATAATCATGCATTGCAGTTTGTGAGTCAGCAAGAGAAGCTGAACCAGAAGCATGCGAAATGGGTAGAATATATGCAGAATTTCACGTTCGTGATCAAGCATATTTCGGGGACTGCGAACAAGGTAGTTGATGCCTTGAGCAGGAAGTGCTTGTTGCTGCAGGAATTCAGAGTCAAAACCTTAGGTTTTGAAAATTTAAAAGATATGTATGCAGGTGATGTTGATTTCGGTGAAGCATACGAGGCAGTCGAGAACCCAGTTCTCGGGGATAGGAGCCCGTGGCTAGAATATCAAATCCAGGATGGATTGTTGTTCAAAGGCAATCAGTTGTGCATTCCAGATTGCTCTATGAGAGAGAATTTGGTGAAGGAGAAGCACAGCGGAGGTTTAGCAGGTCATTTCGGGCATGACAAAACTTTCGCCAAGCTGAGCGAATCGTACTATTGGCTAGGCATGCACTCAGATGTTAAGTGGTTTGTTGTCAGGTGTCGGATATGTCAACATGCGAAGGGCCGAAAGCAGAACACATGGTTCTATCAGCCATTGCCCATACCTGAGAGGCCATGGGAAGCGATCAGTATGGATTTTGTTTTGGGATTACCGAGAACGCAGAGAGGCGTGGATTCCATTTTTGTAGTGGTGGACAGATTCTCGAAGATGGCACATTTTATCCTGTGTCATAAGACCAGCGATGCCATGCACATAACAAATTTGTTTTTCAGACAGATTGTGCGATTGCATGGATTGTCGAAAAGCATAGTCTCAGACAGGGACACCAAGTTCATAGGTCACTTTTGGAGGACGCTATGGAAGAAGCTAGGGACTGACTTGGCATTCAGTTCTACTTACCATCCGCAGACAGATGGGCAGACAGAAGTAGTCAACAGGAGCTTGGGGGATCTGTTGAGGAGCCTGGTGACGGAGCATCACACCAGTTGGGATCAGATCCTACCACAGGCAGAGTTCGCGTACAACGATTTGGTGAATCGAAGTACAGGTAAGAGCCCATTTCAAATTTTGTATGGGACACAGTCGAGAGGAGTTTCTGATCTCAAGGAGCCAGAACAGGCTGAAACAAGCAGCGCAAGGGCTGAATAATTCGCAGAGGCGATGCAGGAACTTCATGCATAGGTGAAGCAGCGACTGCAAAAGGCGAATCAAGAGTATAAGCGCAGAGCCAATTAGAGAAAAAGACAACTTCAGTTTGAAGTTGGGGACATGGTTCTGGTGCACTTGAGAAAAAAAAGGTTCCCAAGGGGAACATACAACAAGCTCAAGATGAAGAAATTTGGGCCGTGCCGAATCCTGAGGAAATTTGGTGAGAACGCGTATGAGCTTGAGTTGCCAGAGGGCATTGGGATATCTCCGATTTTCAACATTTCAGATTTATACCCCTACAGGGATAATGAAGCAAGCACTGGAACTGATAAACCAGTGTCCAATGGCAGAAGCAATTGCCAGTTGCACAAAATCCTGAGATGGAGTGCATACTGGACAAGAGGGTAGGCAGAAAGACCAGGAGAAAACAATATTTTGAATACCTGGTAAAATGGAAGAACCGCCCAGTAGAAGATGCAAGCTGGGAGACAGAGGCCGTTATACAAAGGCATGGACGG
Source organism: Picea mariana (assembly GCA_032191745.1). NCBI lineage: Eukaryota > Viridiplantae > Streptophyta > Pinopsida > Pinales > Pinaceae > Picea > Picea mariana. Next base: position 385,873 of record JASDQU010738643.1, read on the forward strand.
ACCATGCAGGAGCTCATGGACAGGAGCCCATGAAATCTTTTGAGCCGAGGAGTATGATGCAGGAGCATCTATGACTTCATCAAGTGAGCCAGCGCGTGGAGGGAAGAACATACAGCTGGACAGTGCTAGCATATAGCTTTTTGAAATATTTTGAAAAGATTGTTGCTTCGTCATTTAAATGAAGGCATTCAAAGCCAGGCGCACTTGAAATATATTATAGATAGGAAGGCATTTAATAGTTTAATGCTGGTAGATAGGAATTAACTGTAGATTATACAGTTTTAGCTTTCGAGAGGGAAAACGGAATATAGGCACCCTCCTTTGTACATTTGTAACACATTCTGGATTCTCATTCTCATTCATACAGGAGCAAGAAGAGAACAGAGCAGAGAGCTAGTGAAGAACCTCCATGTACAGATATTGAATTAATAGGAAGAGCTTTGATTCAAATTCATGGATGTGTTTGATCTCTGTGTGTTGTTAATATTATGCTTATGCATGCTTGCTTCTTTGTATGCTTATCTTCTATATGCTGCATATGTGATTTCATATCARGTTCGAAACCTGAGAGAATGATGAAAAAGAGTTCCAATCATTTCTCTGCTTAAGCCAGGAGATTCCTGCATAGAGTGCAGTCGAATTCCTCCACATAGAGTGCGTTGAGGAGGCTAAGAAGTTGAATATTTGTTCTCTATCGCCCAGAGCTGTGTTGGGTTGTTCGGGTCGTGCAGGTGAGTGTAGGTCGGACCAGAGTCTCACTAGCAATCCTAAGAAGGGTAAGGCCGGGTCGTTGTGACTGTGAATGCACAGGATCGGGAAGACTTCAGCACTTGGAGAGTGGTTGAAGGTCGGGTGCAAGCATGGGAAGTGCGTGAAAGCTCTCTAAAGGAGTCAGAGGAGCAAAGCTCAGGAGGGATAGTTCCTTTTGTTTCGCTGTGGGAATCGACCCCAGTGAAGTTCGCACAGTACGAAGGTGGTAGAGTGGAGATTTCTTCATAGAGGAAGAGAATCGACGACTTAAATTGATTGTGGAGAGTCCCGAAATTCCGCTGACCGTCAGATCCCGGAGGAGTTGCAAGGGGGTTAATTCGCGGGTGCACGAGAGAACCCATTGCCATCGCATATAGGCACATCGGGGTTGTCGAGTGCAAGAGTTACATGCGCATCGAAATCATGAGTCATGATTTCCCAATGTAGTGGGAGCCATCGATCATCGGAGGGATAGGTGGCACGAATCTGGAGCATCAGGGTTTCGGCATTCGAGGTTTCCAACAACAGGGAGATTTGGCATCGAGGATCTGCGATCCGCAGAGTCCCGAGGTGACGTGTCATCGTGGGGCCCCGGGAGTAAGTGGGGTACAGGTCGTGCTGTAGCGAGGATTCGGCACCTCGGCGTTCGGGGGTTTGAGAGGTGAGAACATCACTACCTTTCATCTGCCGATTTCCCGATAGGAAAATCCCCGATCCACAAGGGCGTTGACCGTTGACATCACGGATCGGGATTCAGAGTTTTATAGTGCACGAGAAGTGTACACAAGGTTCACGAGTCCGCGAAACCCGATTTCCCGATTTCCGAGAGGGAGATCAATAGAGTGTCCTGTGGGTGACAGAAGGTTCCGTTACGGGACTGGAGGAGCATTGGAGCTCTTCGGGCCGAGGTTTGTGAAGGTCCTAGTGGTGCGACTGCTCGCTGAGGGGCAGGTTGCTGTCAGGGTGCACGATATCTCGTTAGAAAGGTATTGATGAGGAGTTTAATTTAATAGGCTCAATAAAATTCTTTGGTCATTATCGAGGTTCCCAATCATGAAAAAACGTTTTTTAGGCCCTCAAAATGGCCCCAAAAGTCTAGGACCTGAAAAATTGCTAAAAATAGTAAATTGTCAACAAACTATTTTGAGCCAGTTGGAATAGGTGGGTGGCCACCGATATCCATCTGGATCAATCATCCCTCTTTAGGAAGCAATTTTCTCCATTGTGTTGAGTTACCAAGGGAGAGGAAAAAGCGTTTGCTGAATCTAAATCTCGGTGATTCGCTTAACTTGTTGGAGAAGTTGCGTTGCTTAGCTTGTTGAAGTCATGAACCTGTTGCTGGCGGGGATGAATATTTTCAACCAACCTGTTGTATATTTTCTTGAATGGGAAGTCTATATGTACCATTGAAGGTGAAGAAACAATATCTTCTTTCTCTTCTGCAATTTTATTTTTTTGGAAAGAAAGGTCTTAGGCCAAGGATGCAATGGTTGCAGTGTCCTTTTGTTCACCTTTTGAACATATTGTGAAGAGGTTGAATTTTATAGTATGAGAGATTACCTTGAGGCACGTTTTTAGTGGGAAATTAGTTGGAACTACCTTTGGTATCATGTAGAGATGACCCCCCAGAGTAACAATGACACTATGGGGTTGAGACTCATAAATAGCATGGCGCTTCCACATATATGGTTGGCCCAAAAAAACATCACAGACATCTAGCGGGGCAACATCACATAATACCTCATCCTTAAAGGGATGGATGATGTATGAAAATCAATACTATTAGATGACACAAAGATCTCATCCATGACGAAGCTACCCGATGTTGTATGGTTGTAGGTGTGGTGTTGTCAAAAATCCCAACTATTTTACGACCTCTACTAAGATGAGATTCTTCCTGCTTCCACTATCAACAATCAAATGCAGCGGGGTCCCCTTCACCCACATCTATGAATGAAAAATGTGCTCCCCCTCTTTAGGATTTGTTGGTTCTTCTAGTTGAATTGTTGCAGTCGTGACAGTAGCAGTGGGGTTTGTGTCGATGATCTGTCTTCTCCCATTATTTTCTGAATCAAATTCTAAATCAGGGTTCATCTCCTTTTATTTGATCTCGGCCACCAATGATTGTTTTGAGACACATTCATCAGTGTTGTGACAGGGTATTTTCTGGAAATCGCACCACTTTCCAGTGTCCTTCTTTGTCTTTCCATTACTCTTCTTTTCCTATGGCTTGGACTAGTTTTTTGGAGGTTGGTTGTTAGGGCCATCTTTACCATACTTTGGTTGTTGTGGATTTGCAGACCCAAAAATCTCGTTTGTTCTGGTGCCTAATTTCTTCTCAATTTTGACAGCGTATTGATAGGTATCTCCCAATGATGAGATGTCCAGGAAATCCATTTTGTTTTGGATGTACCTATGTAGAGCCCCGCAGTATTTCAGAACCAGATGTCACTCGAAGTCTTTTATACCCAACTTGATGTGTCAGGTATGGAAATTATTTTTTAAATCCGGCACTTTTTGGCCCCTCTCTTGCCGAAGTGTAGTCCATCTCATGTATTGGTCATCATAGTTACCAACAAGGAAATATTGTTCCTTGACCACATCCAAAAAAAAATCCCTAGTGGGATCGGCCCCATATATTCCAAAATCCTCTATGGAAATTTTCCCATAGTGAGTTTCCCACCAATGTTTGACATGGGGAAGAGCCTTAAGGAGTACGAAGTTGATCCTTTCCCTGTTGGAAAAATTGTGAACAGAGAAATAAACTTCTAGCAGATTTAACCATTTTTCTAGGGCATCTGCATCGATCTGACATTTAAATATGGGAATATCAAAATTAACTTGTAACTTGAAAGGAGAGTTTCCTCCAAAGTGTTCTCTTAATTAATAAACACCTACTATTATCAACAGTCATTGAAGGATGTGGGAAAAATTCTTCATCATTCTATCCCTCTGTCGCGTGAGAGCTTGCTCAAGAAACAAATTAATAGAATCTTTTTCTCTGTCATATTTATTTTCTTCCACCATGGAGGGTTTATTGGGCATTTGAGAGATATTTTCCTCAATATAGACAAGATCAAGACCCAACTTTCTATACTTGGACCTCGTCGGGGACATGCACTAAAAAACGATCAAGAGCAGCCTACTTTGTTACCACTGATCCAGATTATTTTTGGCATGAAATGAGAGCAGAGATATAATAAATAAATTTACAGAGATATATCAGATATCCAATAATATAACAAATATATATTAGATATATAACCATAAACACATATATACAGTAATATACAATTTCTATTAATGAGCGAAATGTACAAAACTGTAGAAATACAGAGTGAAAGACTTGCTAGAATGGTGCCAGCTTATCTCTGAGAAGAGATGTGGTGGATACTCTCATTTACAAGAATATGGATGTTAGAATGAAGCTCCAAAGTCCTTTTTAACACAAATAAAATCCAAAACCCTAACCCCAAAATATGAAAAACCAACAATTTTTTGGACCCCGTTTTGGGTAGTTTTGTGTATCAACTTCCTAGGGGCATAACTTTGGCATATGATCTTCGTTTGGGGTGCATGATAGCTAGTTGGAAAGGTATGACAAGGATATTAATTTAATAGGCTCAATAAAATCCTTTGGCTATCATTCAGGTGCTCTATCATGAAAAAACGTTGTTTAGGCCCTCAAAATGGCCCCAAAAGTTTAGGACCCGAAAAATGCTAAAAATAGTAAATTGCCAACAATTTGTTTTAAGAAAGTTGGAATAGGTGGGTGGCAACCAATATACATATGTATCACTCATATATTTATGATTGAATCTTTGAATTGGGAACAAGGCCAATTTCTTGAGTGTTCTTCTTATATTCTTCAAAATAATTTTCTTATATGATCATGGAGTATTTACAGCCATATACATGACTATCAAAGATTTTGCAATGAAAAACATCTTTCATGAATAAAACTCCACAAAGAATTACTTAGGGGTTGATTTTGATTGTATCTTGTAACTTTGAGTCTTACGTATGAGGTATTTGATATTGATCTATCAAATTCTCTTCTGATCTTTATAGTAATACTCTTTTAAAATTCTTTGAGATGATCAAATTATTCTCTCATATTTCTCATGAAGAAGATATGGATGCATTTATATGTGATTAAGAAGATTGTGAATGTGATGTTGATCACAAATAAATTATGATGTTGAATCCATCCTTCAATCTTTTCTATTGTTAAAATAATTCTTGTTACACATAAATATCGGACCAGGTTATTGAAGAACCATTTGTTTGAATAAATACAAGAAATAAAGATCTAGGGTTTGTTGCTTTAGCATTCCCCTAATATAAGATATTTAATATATACATATTATCCAAAGAGGAGTACCACCTCTATAAAAACACCGGGGGATTCATATCCTTGTGAGGTTTCCGTTTTGGTCTATGATAGATTCAAACATCAAAAATTTTGGCGACCATGTTGGGGAACCATTTGTTTTCTAGATATTTGAGGCCCTGCTTTAGATTTGATTGAGAAATATGAATCTCCACGGTTCAAGGCTTCAAAAAGAAAATTAAAAAATATTTTTTCTTGTTTTAAATGCATGGGGTTTATAAAAGGACTACTGAAAGATGTTGCACCTTTTTTATAACCTCAAAAAATAACCAAGAAGCAACGAATATTTGAGAGAATGAGCTCCCTAGAAACTCCATTGGAAAGACTCAAAAATCTCAAAAATATGTATATTGTGTTTCCTCTAAAGAATTTCATTCATGTCATCATGCTCCTTAAATTTTCCTTCAATCCCATATATGGATTTACAATATTCATCAAAAGGGAGAAATGCCCAAAGAAGGAGGTGATTTCATACAACCCCTTTAAATCTACTAGAAGTAGATTTTCAAATGCCTTGTATTTCTATTGATAATTTTTCTACATTCTTTGGAGATACTTCATAAGATGAAAAGTAACACTTGTTTAATTTTAAAAGTACATGCCATTATTTCAACCTCACTGAAAACAATGTTACATGTAGATTATTTTTACCAACTCTATGAGGGGGATGCTCTTGAATGGTATAGCTTGTTAATTCCTAACTCCATTACCAGTTGGTATATGTTAGAAAAATCATTTGAAAAATAGTTCATCCTAAGAGTGCATTCATATGTTTTTGTTGATGCTTTTAATTTTGCTACCCACCCACCCTCTCCCATATGGACACAAGATAATGAAGTGACTAATTTTTAAGAAGAATCTAATCAAATATTGGATGAATTTTCTAAGTCATGTCATATTGTTGAAGATGAAGATGAAAATTGCAATTTACAAGAAGAAAATTTCAGCCTCTCATATACTCCATATGATGATATTTTGAACAGAAATTTCAATAATGAAATTAAGGATCCTTTACCAATTATACAAGAATATTTTATCCTTGCTACAGATGATGAAAATTCACAAGAATGCTTGCATCAAGAAAAATTGGTGAAAGAAATGAATCTTGAGAAGAATGATGAGCAAGATGATCAATACATGAAGGAAGAGTGTTTTAGGGACATTGTTGATGAATCGATAACCTTGGAATTTGTTGGAGACAAGGATATAGATGAAAGAATGTTACGATTGGAAACTCCTTATCCAATCAAACACAATAATATTCTTGAGCAACCAAGAATTGAATTCATTGAATTCTGGTTCCAGAGAATTGTTGGCCAAAAAATGCAATCAATGTTTCAACACACCTGGTTCAATTTTTCTCTAGTAGACATTGAGAGTGTCCCTGACTCATTGGTACAAGTTTCAATATGTTCCATAATGATGGATTTCATTCCAAAAATCAAATAAATTCTTTAATGGATCCATTTGAAATCTTCCTATGCCTAAGGTGCCCCTTTCTTCCAAGTAAGGTAGGGTAGGTAGATCATGTATGTACATATTTTATTTCTTCAGTTCATTTTTTTACAATAAGGAAATTACTAAGATAACTCCATGAAAGAAGAAGAATTACAAGAATCTATGTTGAATATGACTCCATATCCCAATGGAGAAGGAAACCGATCTTGAGATTCTAGTGTTCTCAGCAACACACAGGGGGTCATTGTCTCGTAGTTGGATCCAATTGTTGACCAAAATTCGGTCATCTACATTTTCCCACTCTTGGAAAAATAAAAAAAATTGGTATCAAAAGAAGAAATTTTTTGAATGGTTATAAGTTCATGGCATATCCCTTGATCCTAGATTTACCATGCATTTTTCGGATCAAAAATATGAGTTCATATGCTCAAGATATCCAAGTTTATATTTTGGTCACCAAATCAATGCTTATTCCATGTGCCACGAAATTAGTTTTATTGGGATCATGTCCAAAACATTTTTGAGCTATTCTCATTATCTTGGAATTTCTTCGAAAAAATTCTTGTTTCTTTCCTTCATTTTCCATACTTAGTTTTTTTTTTTATATATCGTTCCTCATCTCCTACTTCACTTTCCCATATTCACACTATCTAACACTTAGAATTTTTATGTCTTATACCTCACTACACTCTAACCCTATATCCCACACTTTGCCTCATTAGTTTCACGACTTAGTTTTTTTTGGGGAGGGCTTGGTTTATTTTCTGGGTTGACGGACCTGCCACACTCCCTCACCCCCTCACCTCCATCACCCGCGGACCTGATCCCTACATTACCCCCCGCCCCCTCCCCTTACCTCACCCTACGTAAACCTCATCCCTCCAACACCTACATTTCCCACCCCCTACCTCCGCTACCCCCAAGTTTCCCCCTACTTCCAACACCTACATTTTTCCCTCCCCCATAACTACGCACTCCTACCTCGTCACTTACCCTCTTGTGCATCCTCCTATACTTAAAATTTAATATTAATTTTCCTCCATTACACCACCAACCAATAAGAACATTCCATATACCAACCACTCACTCCTTGACACATTGAAATTTTTTATTGATTACACATGGAATCCTATGACTATAACACATGACACTTCAACATTGGAGACACGTGGAAACTTACAACTTGTGACACATGGAAAATTCTTATTGTTAGGTTATTGACATATGAGGTAAGGACATGTGGTGATGTGTGAACCACTTACTCATGCTAATGTGGATGGTGACTCATCCTGATGACTGGGCATGTTTAGAGGTTGACTTTTGATAAAATATTAATTATTTTATTTAATCTCCTAAGGGGTTGACCCATGGCTCTTCATAATCTTCCTTTATTTATTTCCAAGTGTATTACCCACTTAGTATTATAAATGTTGAATGTTTAAACATCACAATGCATGTGGAAGGGATTTCTACCACAAAATTCGAATTTTCATAAAAGGAACATGAAATTCAATCAAGGGCCCACATTTGCCCATCAAACTCAATCGATGATGGCTAAGTCACAATCTTCCATAAGACATAACTTGATCTTTGAGTGTCTGAATTACACAAATTTTATACTGTTGGAAATTTATTTCAATGAAAAAGATGATGGTACAAATTTCAAGGGTTGAAAGTGGCTATATTTTTCGCATAAATTGAAATATCACTCAGCTTCATTTTTAATGGATCTGCTTGACAAATCTTGAGATCCAGGAGTCAAATTTGGGAAAAAATTATATTTTTGGAAATCTAATATGATGAAGATCACATACGAAGTAATTTTCATTGCTGAAAATTTTACTATCACTTCCATAAATTTAAAACCCTTACCCCCTTTTTAAAAGGGTAATCAATTAAATTTTGAAAATAAAAGTTTAATTAAAAACTTTTATTAGAAAAGGAAAGGGGCCCATTTTAAAGATGAAAATGATATGATGTGAAATCATTAAAAAAAAATTAATGAGAAATTAATTAAAGAGAATACTTCAAGAAGAAAAGTGAACTAGAAATTCAAGAAAGGAAAAACCTTAACTACTCAAGTAGTTAGAAGATCTAGTTTTTTAAAGAGAAGAAGTTCTTCATCAAGGGTTCCACATGTTAGGATATTTATACAATTATGAGTTAGTTAATATCTACTTGGCATAATGTGTCATTAGGTAAAAGTGTGTTTATTTAGTATGCATTAGTATGCATTTGTAGTTAGGAAATCCGACGGTCACAATATGTTCCCGACATAGAGTGATCTAATGGTTCATACTCTCCTCGATCTTAACAACCACTGATCTGTGGCTTAACACCCGATTGGTTCATGATATCTATTTAAAGAGCATGGAGGGTCATTTTCCGAATGATCGATTGTGAGAAACTCTCTTGTAAAATCTCTCTGTAATCTTTTTCTTTGCATTAATAAACTGCTCCAAGTGGTCGCGTTGGTTGGGCCGTGGATGTTTCCCCGTAGGGGTTTTATCACGTGAAAACATCAGTGTGTTGATCTTTGATCTGGTTATATGAGTGGTTACTAAAGGTGTTCGTCCTCTGTTGGAATACCTGTGTTGTCGAACATGGTATCAAAGAGTTACATGTATATTATTCTTTCTAAGCTAGGTAGTGCACATTTTGTGTTTGTATCTACCTTTTATGCCATGAGAGAGGTTGTAGGGGAAGAAGCTTATGAAAAAACCACTCTTGAGTCCTTTTGTGCTTCTTTGATTCGAGAGGAAGATAAGCTTGTACAATTTGGAGTGATCAACACTGCAGGTCCCTCCAACAAATCCTTAGTTACCTAGCAGAAAGATAAACCCAAGTATCCCAAGAAGCAACATCCTCGCTACAACAACAAACAACATAAGGGTCCCAAAACTGCTCAGACAGCTTCATCTCCCACTGGTGACAAAGGAGAAAAATATAAAAGTAAGAATACTAACAGACATTGCAACTTTTGTGATAAAGACAGTCATGATGAGTCCAAATGTTTCAAGAAGATGATAGCTTTAGAAGCATCGATGAAGAAGCACAACATCAGTATTGACTCTACATCTTCTTCTCACAGACATGCACTTTCTACTTCTGGTTTATCCTTCAATTCAAATTCTACTACTACTTCTTCTTCTGATGAGTGGCTTATTGATTCAGGAGCATCTTATCATATGGCTAAGGATAAAGCCATATTTTCTTCTCTAAATGAATGTAACACCAAGAAAATATTTGCTGTTGATGATAGATCTCTTAGTGTTGTAGGATCTGGAACAGTTCAAGTAGATAATGGTCATTTCAATGATGTATTATGTGTTCCAAGTCTTTCTTGTAACCTTTTATCAGTATATCAAATCACTCATTCAGGTGAAGGTAAAACCATTGAGTTTTCACCTCACCAAGTTGTAATCAAGGATATAAAAGATCCTAAGCATGTTATTGCAACTGGAATTGTTGATGATATTACCAGGTTGTACAAGTTTGACAACTTTGGGTCATCATCTTTTTCATCAGTTTTTGTTGCTCATAGCGATGACTTGAGAAAACTTTGGCATGAGCGGTTTGGTCATCTAAACTATCACTCATTGAAGAAACTATGTAATCAACAGATGGTGACTGGTCTTCCTCTTGTTTCATGCAAAGATGGTGTTTGTGTTAGTTGTGTTCTCCACAAACATCATCAAGACATTTTTGACAAATGTGCCTCTTGGCACGCCTCGGGCCCTTTATAGCTTGTTCACAGTGATTTGTGTGGTCCACTTTCTTCTCCTTCCTTTTTTGGGTGCAAGTATTTCTTAACTTTCAGTGATGATTTTTCCAGACGTACTTGGGTTCACTTCTTAAAACTTAAGAGAGAAGTTTTTGACAAGTTTTTGGCCTACAAGGCTCTTGTAGAAAAGCAATCTGGACATCAAATTCAAAAGTTAAGAATAGATAATGGAGGTGAATATGTGAACAATAATTTTACAAGTTACTGCACTACATAGGGCAACCAAATGCAACACATTGATCCATATACACCACAAAAAAATGGTGTTGCTGAACGAAAGAACCGCACATTAAAAGAAATGGCAAATTGTATGATCCAATCTAAGGGATTAAGTCTAAAGTATTGGGCAGAAGCGATCAACTGTGAAAATTACATAGTCAATCGCACTCCCTCAAAGGCTCTTAAAAATATAACACCGGAAGAAGCTTGGACTAAAATTAAACCAGATGTAAGTCACTACGTGTATTTGGCAGTATAACATGGGCTCACATTCCTGATGAGAAAAGGAAAGCATTGCATCCTAAAAGTGAGAAGTGTATATTTGTTGGTTATTCTAAAGATGTCAAAGGTTATAGACTTCTTCAACCACATTGTAATGAAATTATTCTTAGAAGAGATGTTAAATTTGATGAAAATATCTTGGCCTGGGAGCCTAATTCGACAATTGTGCCTTCTTCGGCCTGCGATCCATCTTCGATGTTTGTTCCTTCTTCTGTTCCTATTCTGGTTTCTTCTTCAGATGATGAAAGTGAGGATCATAATCCACCTCCGCCTGCTGACATTCCTCCAGATGAGTCCTTTGAACTTGAACAAGCACCATTTCCACCACTTCCTAGATGGGTCTGTTCAACACGAGAAGCAGCTGGTGATCTTGTCGGTGATCCTTCAGATCAGCGTCGAACACGTTCACAGTTCTAGCGAGCCTCTTCTCTTCTGGCTCAAGTTTCAGAGCCTCGCGATCCAAAGACATTTGCAGAAGCTTCAGGTCATCCAGATTGGGATCCAGCAATGAATGAAGAGTATCGTTCTTTAATGGAAAACAATACTTGGGATATTGGACCTCTTGGTATGCTTGTGACCTTCTTCATTGCTTTCACATGGATGATTGTAAACCAACCCCTTCTCCCTTCCAGTCTGGAGTCAATCTTACTTCCACCTGTACTTCTCCTGAAGTTGATGCCACCCTGTTCCGTCAGTTAGTTGGTAGCCTCTTATACTTGACTCATACCCGTCTTGATCTTTCCTTTTTTGTTGGTCTTGTTGCCCGGTATATGAAAACACCCCATGAAATCCATTGGAAAGTGGCTAAAAGGATACTTCGCTATGTCTGTGGTACAGTTCAGTTCGAGATACATTACAGTTCAGGGGGGACTCCTTTATTGGTTGGTTTCACTGATTCAAATTGGGCCAACAACCCTGATGATCAGAAGTCTACTGCAGGTTATGTTTTCATCCTTGGTTCATGACCTATGACTTGGGCCTATAAGAAACAACAAGCTATTTCACTTTCTTCGGTAGAAGCAAAGTATCGATCAACGGTAAATGAAAGTTAGGAAGCCTTATGGCTTCGACAGATCCTTTCAGAGTTTGGATTCGAGAAACATCATCCGACCAGCCTTTGGTGCGACAATCAAAGTGCCATCAAGCTCGCCAAAGACCCAATTCAACATCAGCGTTGCAAGCACATCGATCTACACAGTCACTTCATTAGAAAACTCTTTCATGATCAAGTTATTGAAGTGTTATTTTTCCCTATAGAAGATCAAGTTGCAAACATTTTCACAAAGTCTCTTACAGAAGCGAAGTTCTCCGAAATTCGATCTATGTTAGGAGTTCAGGAAGTTGTCATTAAGGGGGGATAGTCTCTAATTCCTTCTTCCTTATCCTATTGTGTCACTATTGTAATTTCTTCAATCCTATCCCAAGTTGTTCTTAAGGGGGGATGTTAGTATATTTATACACTTAAGAGTTAGTTAAGATCTAATTGGTCTAATGTGTCGTTAGGTAAAAGTGTGTTTATTTAGTATGCATTAGTATGCATTTGTAGTTAGGAAATCCGATGGTCACAATATGTTCCCGACATAGAGTGATCCAAAGGTTCATACTCTCCTCAATCTTAACGGCCATTGATCAGTGGCTTAACACTCGATTGGTCCATGATCTCTATTTAAAGAGAATGGAGGGTCATTTGTCGAATGATCGATTGTGAGAAACTCTCTTGTAAAATCTCTCTGTAATATTTCTCTTTGCATTAATAAACTGTTCCAAGTGGTCGCATTGGCTGGGGCCGTGGATGTTTCCCCATAGGGGTTTTACGACGTGAAAACATCGGTGTGTTGATATTTGATCTGGTTATGTGAGTGGTTACTAAAGGTGGTCATCCTCTGTTGGAATACCTGTGTTTTCTAACACCACAATCAGAATTATCAGAGGGGAGGGGGGAAATATCAGAGGAAGAAGAAGGAAACCATGAATATACATCCAAGCTTTTGATCATTGAATAGAGATCTCCATCTTCTCCACTCTTTCTCTTCTTCTACACCACTTCTCGTAGCTTTATGCTTGAATATTTGAAATGAGCACAAGGTTGAGTTATTGAGTTTTCTTTGTGTATTATTCAAAATACTTTCTTCTATGATCACAGAGTATTTAGAACCATATACATGACCGTCAGAGACTTTGTAATGAAGAACATATTTTGTGAATAAAACTCCACAAATAATTACTTCAGGGTTGATTTAGATTGTATCTTGTAACTTTGAGTCTTAAGTATGAGATATTTGAAATTGATCTATCCAATTCTCTTTTGATATTTATAGTAATACTCTTTTAAATTTCCTTGAGATGATCAAATTGTTCTCTCCTATTTCTTGTGAAGAAGATATGGATTCATTTATATGTGATTAAGAATATTGTGAATGTGATGTCGATCACAAAGAAATTATGATGTTGAAGCCATCCTTCAAACATTTCTATTGTTAAAAGACTTATTGTTGCACATAAAGATTAGACCAGGTTATGGAAGAACCATTTGTTTGAATAAATCCAATCAATAAAGATCTAGGATTTTCTTCTTTAACATTCTCCTATTACACGATATTAAATATATACCTTTTATCCAAAGAGGAGTACAACCTCTATAAAAATGTAGGGCGATTCATATCCTCGTGAGGTTTCCATTTCGGTCTATGACAAATTCAAATGTCAATAATATTCATGCGAGAATGGCATACAACACCAAAGGTCACATGGGAGATAATGTAACGATGATATCAAAAATTGCCAAAATGGACAAGTGACCAAGGAAGATTTGGATGAAAGGTATAAAGAGTTCACCAAGCAGCTTGTAAAATAATTGAAGAAGAAACAAGGAGATACATAGACTGGAGTACTCGCATATTTAACTCTAATCAATAACCCTATGACAAAAATTTCTTAAACAAAAGGTTATGCTGATAAATTGCTAGACCTGTAAACACATATAGGAATTCAAGTCATTAAATGCTCTAAAACATTAAAATTTTGGTCAAAATAACTTCATGCATTATTCTTGAATAAGTGTTTACAAAGAGGGATAAGTCTGCACAAATATTATCATTCTAGGGTACTTCCATAACAAGTCGCAAAGTATTTACATTGATCTGTCCCTATTTTTTCTCATTAAAAAATATTCGAACCAACTATAGCTAACCCTATCACATTAGCGTAAGTTACATAAATAAACCCAATCCTATATTTTCAAGCTACACAATCTTAGAAATATATGGATTTTCCTAGTAATCCACCAGAAGTTTGGACAACTCGAATTGAAGATGCTATCTTAATACACACATCCTAAAACAAAAGTCGATTGCCAGCATATTCATTAAGAAGCATAACATTTAAAACCTTGTAGGAAATATCCAGCAAAATATCCCAACGTATTCTCTCGGTTAATGTGGGTATAAATTATTGGTTAGTGATAGTTTCCATATATGAAGAAACAAAGGATATCATAGCTAAAATAAGGTCATTCCCTTCCCATAGCGAAAAAAATACCTTTCCCATGGTGAAAAAATTTTCCTCACCTTTAATATGCTCAGGTACTAAAGTTGCCAACATGAAGAAGTGATTTGTAAACATTCATGCATGTCTGTCTTTCCAACAATAATCATTCTTTGCATAACTAAAATTGTATGTCTCTACACTCATTTTCAATCTGAGATAAAACTTCTCAAGATGTTATTCGCCAACATGAATGAATGGATATGTTCATATTCTGTTTCAAGTCTTAGTTTATTTTCTTGTAATTCCAAGGCCAATGCCAAAAATGGAAAACAAGTCCACTCTACAATTTTTTTATGCTAACTGAATAACACACTCTGTACATCTAAATGTTCAAACCCGCTACTTTATTAATAACCCATATGTCCATTCATTATATTTATTCAAGTATTAAACAAGATGCATACTACTTTGTTCTTGCCAATGCTATCACCACAACCATGAGAAAATACTAATTCTCATAGGCTTGAGGCGAATGGTTGTAAGTAAATACTAATGCTCTCAAGTTTGAGAAAAATGGATTTAGGTAAATACCAATGCTCATGGGCTTGGAGAGAACATTACTTGTGAGCATTTTGATGTATATTATTGGAATAGCTCAAAGGGATGGTTGTAGGTGGTCACCACACCTTGTGGCGTGTAATGCAGTGAAGTTAAATTACACAGGATCTAAACAGAGCACAAGTATAGAGGCTCTAATCAGTGATCCAATCAAAGGAATACTCAAGTTGCAGTTTCAACCAGCTATTCAATCAAGGAGAAATCAAACTATCAATGATTAACAAATATTAAACAGAGGATACGATGTCATACTGTGTTGTAGCATGTGGTTTACATAGAAAGTAACTATTCCAGTGAACAAATAAAAGGAATACGATGCAATTTTGGGTTGTTTCTTGTGATTTACATAGTTCTCAAGTAATTATTTTGATCTAGCAATCCAACAAACCAATAATTAGTTCATGGATACCCACCAACATCCAAATAAAATAATTTAAAGTAATGTGAATGTGCAGTCAAGACTCGGTATTGAGTGTTGACTACACTTCAACTCCAATCCCATTCTAATGGTTTTCACATGGATTTGAATTCCCCATTCTAAAGAAAGAAATTTGGCACAAGCACTAAGAATGATCTCAAAGGTCGATTGAGTTTGATTCAAGAGAGCTCTTTGCAGTTGAAGAAACAATTTTAGGGCTTCCTTGTCATGATCAATCTGCATGCACTTTCTTCCCTTATTCTAAGGCCAAGTATACCCTAAAAATATTACTTTTTCCATATGATAATAGTGGCCAATATGACATAGATAGTGAGGTCATATGTCAAAGAATATAAAGTCTAATAATAATAAATTCTTCACAATATTTTGACCTTGGATGGAGATAAACTAATTGATTGTGGATTAGATGCAATAAGATTGAAATGCCCCAAAAAATGGTCATTGGATTTATGTTTGTCATTCAAGGATATTTCTTACTTTTTGATTCTAAGGAGATCATCATTTTTTATAGCAAGTGGAACCAAGGAATTCTTAACTACGTTTCACCATCGTTTTTTTATGCCTTATTTCCCTTTTTTGTGGCATGGAATCAACTCGTGCCATGACTAGAGAACATCTCTTCAAGTACTTTCTAATTGATAGTCCTTCTTATTTAGAGCTAATATGAGTTAGGGATTCCATTCAAACCTATATGAAGGAAGAAGAAGTAATCTTATATGAGACTCACAATGCTTTTTGTCTACCTAAACAAGCTCACAAAATACTTCCTTCCTTTAGAGACATACTAGATAATGCATGGGAAAGTGGCTTAGAGAACCATAGTTTTGTATGGTCAAGCAAGGCATTCACAATACATTATTTCATAAAGGAATTTTAGTTTTCATGCATCTTTTAATTCATCAGGGTGAGATATGTGTCTTACTAGTGGTTTTCCCATTTCCTTCTTTGCAACTCTAGTTGGGTTGTAAATATATCATAGGATTTATATGTGCAATTTATGTGATTTCGTGCTCAATACTAGAAACCTTGTTACCCTGATTACCTTAATTACGCTAGAAATCATGCTCAATACAAAAAACCCTTATTACCCTTTGACAAGTGCAAGCCCTCAAAATTAACCATTTTCTAAAAGGAAACGAAATAGACAAGTTGTCACTTACCAATTTTAGTGGCATTGCTCCTCTGTTGAGTTGGACTCCTTTGGATCATCTTTCTCCTCTGTCGAGTCATTATATCTCCTCTTTATCCTATGTCGATATAGGACATCTCTTATGTCAAGTCGGGCTAAGGCTATCGGGATATCCGATCGATATTCGACTATGTTGAGACAAGAGCTAGGTTTGTCTGCACAATATCCGATCGAGAGTCTGTGTAGAGTTGTCGAGATATGGAGATTAGTTACAATATAGTATTTTATTATATATATTAAATAATAGATAAATTATAAATATATATAATATATATTGTATATTATATATAATATATAATTTATATATTTATAATTTATATAATATATATTATAAATTATAAATATATATTATATATTATGGAGAAGGAAGCTTTCAAAAATTGGTGTATGTTGTTGTGAGTGACCAACACAGAATATGACATTGATGATGATGATCATGACGATATGACAATGACAAGGATGGAAATTGTGATGACAATGATAATGATGACGATGATGAGTAGGAGTACGACGTCGACAATGTTGATTAATAGTGGTGAGAATGACCATGAGGATGACGATGATGAGTAGGAGTACGACGTCGACAATTTTGATTAATAGTGGTGAGAATGACCATGAGGATGACGATGATGAAAATGATCATGATGATGAATATGAGGACGATGATGACCATGATGAAGATGATGGAATTCCTATTCCTATTCATGATGATGATGATGATGACAATCAGAATCATCACTTACCATCATCATCTCTTGTTTTTGTATTCCACCCCTCAGGGATGCCAAGGGGCATTTATTAACTTTTTTTTCAAGGGCCATCTCATTTGGTGTTTAAAGACACAATTATGAATCCCTTGTAGCTTATATCCCTATTTATTGTAACTTATATGTTACTATGAACCAATCCCTTATTAAATAGGCAATACATAGCATGTCTTACATCCACTTAGGGTATGGAAAGGCTATAAAATTCCCAAAAATAAAACCATTAAATTCATTTTGGTGACTAAAATAGTCACTGACATTTTAGGATCATTGCTATCTAATTAATGTTTTTGCTACTAAATTAGTGACAATCTTTCTAGGCTTGTCATAAATCCCTATTTTTGTGACCAAACAAAGAGATAATCCCGACCTAATTCCCATGACCAAAACTACCTCAAAATAATGGTGAAAATCAATGATTGTTGCCAAATATGTTCACCTAATGGAAACAATTATAGGTTGTCACTTTTGATCCTTCAATGCACTTAATGTCTATCCTTTTTATTTGTATTTAATTTAGTACTAGTTTTTTAAAGTTGATGTTGATATTTACCTTGACTTATTTTTTATTTTGATTTACCCATACAACCAAGGTATTATTACTTATAATTTATCTTTAGAGATCCCAAGTTATGTTGAAAAGAGTCTCAAGCCAACACATCATAGGTTTTACATAGGAAATTTTTGTCTTCTGAGTGAAAATCGGTGGTCTCGATCCAAGGTCAAACAAACAAGAGTTAAGACATAACATTATTTAGCTTTGGAGGTTATGGTCCATGCCTAGGGATTTAGGCCATCACACATGCCCTATGTGATATAAAAATGGCCATTTTAAATACATTTGTAACATTATAAAATATGGTTATCATGGTCTAAGGAATGGTCTAGAGTCTAAAGAACCTTGTACTTAATTTGATCATATTTTCCATTTAGACTTATCCTCTACTTAATTATGATGCATTTAGACTTATCCTCTACTTAATTATGATGATGTTTAGATGAAGGGGGTTTTTTAAATCATGAAATTACTTCAAGGGTCTCATGATTTGATGTGAAATGTTTTTCTTTGTTTGAAATAGAGCCATCACTCTTCTTTTTAATTTTTTGAATTCATTATGGCACCTCTTTTTAATTTTCTTATATAAATCATTAAAGGATCTCCTGATAGTTCATTGAGGCTCTTTTTAATATTCACCCTTCAAAAATTCTATGTCCCATGATGATCTATCAATCCTTTTTTCATCTTTGAAATCTACTCTTTGAAATCACCCCTATGAACCATTAGGAACCTTCCAAATTAAACCATTCAACTTTTGAATTTCCCAAATCAACTTTCATTCGTCCATCCAACAAATTTAACATTTGGTAGTCATGTATTTCGAAGGGAACCAAATGGAATTCATTGGATCATTTTTTACATATGTAAGTTTTATCTTTCGAAAATATATGATACTTTATTTGGTGTTCTTTCATGTTTGGATGTTTCTTGATGCAGGAGCATTGCCAGCAAATCGAGTGGGGGATAACTCAGCACCTAGCATGCATTTTGCAGTGAATTTTAAATTTTAAAATGGCATATCACGTAAATCTTTTGAAAGGATTGTAATTAAAGAACATCTTTAATGTTTTGGAGTTAGATGATCGCATGAGATCGTTGGAAGATGTATTTTCTTTTAATGAAGGTGCATGCAGTACAAATTCGATGTGTTTGATATTATCTGTCTGTCACAAATATTTATTGCAATAAATCCTTAGTAGTTGATATCTTTTAATTTGATAGGATATCTCTAGACTAGTTGGAGGGAAAGGATCGAAGATCCCCTCTTGTATAAATCTTTGTATTGTTGCCCAAAGGAGGTTGTTGAAATTATGTGGCATAGACCCCATTCCCTCCTTGGGGCTACGCGACCTCCCGGTCTTGGATATTCAAAATATCAAGTCAGATTGAATCTTAGGACCTTCAACAGACCCTGAATGCTCAACACACACACACAGGTCCATTTCATGTTACCCACGGGGTCAAACTACCTGTTCCTTCACTATTCGACACTTTCGACAACACTCAATTTTGGGAGTACTAACTCCAGAAAAACCTTCTTCTTTGGTGACCACGGGCTATGACCATGGGCCAATCCTTCGCGAATTCGAACTTTGGAAATATCGTGATCTCTACCTTCAGCTCTTCCTAAAGCACCCTTCTCCAAAATTCCGGATTGATGTCACATGTCTCCTACATGGACAACGGTTGTGATTACTTCATGTCTCCGTGAATTTATGACTTTGCACTTACAACACCTCCAAAATTCCCGAACCATGAACTGCCGAAACACCTTACGACCAACCTCCATGCAGTTCTCCTGGATCTTATGGTTTGGAATTTTTCACCTCTCTCCGGAATGAATCTTATTCATGGACTTTGTACAACTTCAAAGGATTATCTTCCTTGAAGATTTTTCTCCACTCTCCCTCCAGAACTTAGCTTCCTCGACCTACTCTTGTTCTTCAAGAGACTCTCTTTGACACTTAGTCGAAATATCAACTTCTGCATGGCTTGCAATAGGTTCTCTTTCACACTTAAATTCTCTTTGGATGACTTTGCAGTTCTTTGTGATTGTTTCCAACTTCTTTTCTATTCTGTAACTAAATTCGCACTACTCCTTCTGAGCTTTCGAGTCTGAAAATTATGTCACGCACTCCTTGTGGACATCTATGAACTCCTTGTAGACATAAGTCCCATGCTATCTCTTCTAAACTTCAAGTGGAAACAGACTCTATTAACGCACTCCTTGCGGACACTGTGCACTCCTTGCACTCACTCATAGAAGAGAAACAATTGAAACTTATTCACTCTTCACAGTGACTCGTATATTCAACCATGTAAATGCATGAATAGATACAAGAACAAGAAATAATAGAGAATAAAACTGAAAATATATCATTCACCCATTCAGATAGACACAACGACAACATACATTTTGGACAATGTTCCTTTGTTATATTCATTAAACTAAAAATTACATTCATACATACACTACTTCTTTGTAGCTCTCGGCTCTCTACTACAATGGCAATCTACACACTAGATTAAACAACCTCTTCTTGGAAACAATACAAATCTATACTAGAGGTTCTCTTCAAGCCTTTCCCTCCAACTACTCTATGCTATCCTATCGAAATAAAATCTTTCAACTACTAAAATTTATTACAATAAATATTTGAGTCAAACAGATAAGAGCAAACGCTCCATATCTGTAATGCAATCCTTCACATTAAATCAAAATCCATTCCCTCATCTATCTTATGCGATGGATCAGCCTCTGATCATTAAATATGTTAATAACTCAAAACAAAATTCAGATATTTCATTAACACTCTAACTTTGGAATTAAAAATATTTCAAAATATGTGCTAGTGCACCCAGCTATCTTCCTCTTATGCTTTGATGGCAATGCTCCTGCATCATACTCCTCTGGCTGAAAAAATTCATGGACTCTTGTCCATGAGCTCCTATATTGACTTTCCATGCTTCTGGATCTTTGCTTCACCAACCCAGTTGGCATCGTCTATTGGTCATCCTTTCCACTTCACCAAATATTAAAAATATGTTTTCCTTCTAGTCTCCTTACCAACTCGTTGAGCTATGATCTTCTCCATCTGTGGCTTCTCTGCTACAGGCATCTGTTTCTCCCACTGGATCATATTTTGATCTTCGGATCCTTCAGCTCTATGTTCCTTGTACGGGTACAGGTCTGCAATTTTGAATATGGGTGATATACCCACATCTTCTGGTAGCTCTATCTCATAATCATTCTCCCCAAATATTCTCAGGATTTTACACGACCCTATCTTTTTCAACTTCAACTCATTATATGTTCCCCTCAGGAACCTCTGTTTCCTAATATGTGCTAGGACTTGATCTCCAAATTCAAATTCAAGCTTCCTCATGTGTTGATCAACTCTACGTTTATACTCATTATTGATTCTCTCTAACTTCTACTTGATCTGATTAAGAATTTCCTGCATTTATGCAGTGAAGTCTTTGACTCCAACGCTCCTAAATTCGTTATGCTTCATATCTCTCAAATCCAACACTCCTCTCGGATTCATTCCATACACCATTTGAAATGGACTCTTTCCAGTGCTTTTGTACACTGATTCATTGTACGCTAACTCCGCTTGTTCTAGAATTTTATCCCACTGACTATGGTGTTCAGTGACCAAACTCCTCAGCAAATCCCCTAAAATTTGATTCACCACTTTGGTATGTCCATCTGTTTGATGATGATATGCAGAACTAAAAGATATATCTATCCCCAACTTCTTCCATAATGTCCTCCAAAAATGACCAACAAATTTGGTGTCCCTATCTAAAACTATACTCTTGGGAAATCCATGGAGTCTCGCAACCTCTTTGGAAAACAAATTTGCAACATGTGTTGCATCACTGGTATTTTGGCATGGGATAAAGTGTGCCATCTTCGAAAATCTATCGACTACCACAAATATGTAATCACTTCCTCTTTGTGTCCTTGGAAACCCCAACACAAAATCCATGCTTATCACATCCCAAGGCCTTTCTGGAATAGACAATGGTTGATACAACCCAGTTTTTTTGTTCTTCCCCTTGGCATACTGACAAATATTACACTTTTTTTACAAACCTCTTCACCTCTGCTCTCATACCTAGCCAATAATATGAACCGTTTAATTGAGAAAACATTTTATCATGGCCAAAATGTCCGACTATACCTCCATTATGTTTTCCTTCAGCAAATTCTCCCTCATCGAACACCTTGGTATGCACAACTGGCATCCCTTAAACAACAACCCATCCCGAATCAGATATTTGTCCCACTGGCTTCTATCTCTTAGTACAGGATTTGCACATGCTTCATATGCCTCCCCGAAATTTGGATCAGTGTGGTACATTTCCTTAAGGTGATCAAACCCCATGGTTTTGACCTAAAATTCCTATAGAATCAAAATTCTCCTACTCAATGCATCAACAACCTTGTTAGTATTACCAGAAATATGTTTAATAACAAAAGTGAAATTTTTCATAAACTCTATCCACTTAGCATGTCTCTGTTTTAACTTCTCCTTTCTGGTTATGAATTGCAAAGCTTGATTATCGCTATACAAAATAAACTCCTTCGGTACGAGATAGTGCCTCCATTTCTTCAAGGCTTGAATTATGGGATAGAACTATTTTTCATATGTGGATTACTTCTTCTTAGCTTCATTCATCTTCTCGCTGAAATATTCAACAGGCATATTATCTTGAATTAAGATTGCTCCAATTGCAACTCCACTCGCATCACATCTCACCTGAAACGTCTTTCTGAAATCCAGTAATACCAAAATTGGTTGTTCCGTTATCTTCTCCTTCAATATGTTGAAGCTCCTCTCAGCCTCTTCCATCCATTTGAAAGACTTATGTATTTTCTTCACTGTGTCCATCATTTGAGCACTAACCCCACTAAATTTTCTGATGAACTTCCAATAAAATATTGCGAATCCATGGAAGCTTCTCACCTCGAAAATATTCCTCCATGACGGCCATTCTCTGATTTATTTCACCTTTTTGGGATCCATCTTCAATTGATTTGAAGATATCACAAACCCCAAATTAATGAGTTATGTCTTCATAAAAGATGACTTTTTCATATTAATCAACAACTTCTCTTGTTCCAACCTCCTCATCACCAATGTCAAATGTCTCAAGTGCTCCTCCTTAGTCTTTCTAAAGAACAATATATCATCCAGATATACAATCACGAACTTGCTAATGAAATATTTCAACACTTCATTCATCATCCTCATAAAAGTACTCGGGGCATATTTCAAGCCAAATGGAATAACAAGCCATTCATACAACCCCTTATTTGTCTCGAATGTTGTTTTCCACTCATCACCTTCTCTCATCCTTATCTGGTGATATCCACTTTTCAAATCTATCTTTGAAAAATAGTTCGCTCCACCCAAACAATCCATCAAGTCGTCCATCCTTGGTAATGGAAATATGTATCTGTTGGTGATTGTGTTTATGGATCTTGAGTCTGTACACATTCTCCATCCTCCATCCTCATTTGGACTCAATACAGTTGGTACTGCACATCGACTCAAGATTTCTCTAACCAATCCTGTGTCTAACAGATCCTGAACCTGTCTTTTCACCTCCTCATTCTCTTGAGGTGTCAACCTGTATGTTGCTTTGCTATGTAGGTTTGATCCTGGTATCAAATCAATGTGATGATTGATACTTATGATAGGTGGTAATGAGCTTGGCAACTTATCCACTACTATATTAGAAAAATTATCGAACAGTTCCTAAACTTCCTCAGGCAAATATTCCATTGAAGTAATGGTAAGGATCACCCTCGGCTTCCTAAATACAACAAAATACATATCTTGTTCCTTATTTACTTCATTCAGGAGTTCCTTCCCACTCATGAGAAGTATGCTCGAGCTAGCTTCATCCTTCACCTTCTTAGCTTCAATTGGCAGTAACATGTGTGTCCTACCATTCTTCTCTAAGGTGTAAGTGTTTCTCCTTCCATCGTGAATGACATTCTTGTCATACTGCCATGGTCTTCCCAAAAAAACTTGACATACATCCATGGGAATTACATCACATGGAATTTCATCTCTATACCCTCCTATCTTAAATTCAACAAGTCATTGTTTAGTTACCGTTATCTGGTGACCCTTCTGCAACCATGAGACTTTATATAGCATCGGATGTACAGATGTCTCCATCTCTAACTTCTCCACCATCTATGTGGATACTAATTTATCAGTGCTCCCACTGTCAATTATTACCTTGCAAACTCTATCCTTCATTTTGCAAGTTGTCCTGAACAAACTGTTCCTTTGTGATGGCCTTCCAATTTCGGTCTTTGGCTTCAAGAGAATTTTCTGCATCATCAAAGATATCCCATCCTCTGCACCTTATACCTCAACATCTCACTTCACCACCTTCTTTATTTCTTTCAAGACAATCCCAATACATATGCCATGTTTTTCCACACGCATAACACCTTACTTCTCCTCTGCCTCCTTCTCATCCTCTGGGAAAAAAATTTCTTTCACCACTCTACCTTCCTCGGGAACTTCCCCTTCTCTCAGAGTGACCATGTGGTTTCTTTGCCTTGCCTTTGGGCTTCCACATATTTTCCTGGGAAAATCCATTGCCTATGTTCAAGCTTCAACCTCTGTTTTCTTGATTCTACTTCCTGGCCAACGTTTCTTCTTCTTTCAATGCAATTTGATACACATCCTNCCCTTCTCTCAGAGTGACCATGTGGTTTCTTTGCCTTTCCTTTGGGCTTCCACATATTTTCCTGGGAAAATCCATTGCCTATGTTCAAGCTTCAACCTCTGTTTTCTTGATTCTACTTCCTGGCCAACGTTTCTTCTTCTTTCAATGCAATTTGATACACATCCTCACTATTATGACGGTCACCATGCTGATTTCATCCTGGATATCATATCTCAAGTTGTTGATGTATCTGGTAAATTTCTCTTCATCTCTCTCTCTCTGTCTAGCCCTGATGGTCAATCTGTAGAACTCCTATGTGTACTCCTTAACAGTCATCCCTTTCTGTCTCAGGTTCTGCATCCTCCTGAACAGATTTATCTGGTAATATTTGGGGATGAATTTCTCCTTTATATTGGTTACCATTCTATCCCAACTCTTAATATTTTGTTTTCCTTTGCTCCTCCTATCAGCCTATAGTTCATCCCACCATAGTGTTGCATGTCCTTTCAACCTAGTGACGACATGTCTCACCTTTTTCTCCTCCTTGACATATTCATAGTCAAAATAATTTTCCATTGCTCGTTGTTGCATCCCTTTCGTCACCTAAATGAGAAAAATAAGGATGCTTACAAGTCCATTTGGGTTAGCTGGACAAGATAGCAGTGAATTCAAGAGTTAGAAACATCAAGCATAAGAAATAAACAAAGAACTAAACTAACAACAATAAAAGAAACTAAACTAGGGTGCATAAGGGAAATAGAACAAAAAAATAAACAACATGCATGCCACCAATGGATAAGTTGTATTAGTGGAAAAACACCAAAGATAAAAGGACACTTATGGGTCTCGTCTTCCTACAAGGGAGGGCTCTTGAACCCCCAATCATTGAGCTATTATTACAAGTAGAAAACTAAAAGGAAATGGTGAAGAAATCCAAAGCTCATTCACTCAAGAGGTGATGTGAATGGCCAAATGAAATGGTGCTTGTATGCTCTAGTGAGGAAAGAGGTTCCTCTAAGAGAATATAGTCAGCATAACAATACAAATGAATTTCTTGAAAATATAGTGCACCCATGGCCACTTTTTATAGAAAATCTTTGAGGCATTATTCAACCATTCTTTAGTGTGAACAAGGGGCTCTTTAGGGAACCCTTAGGTCTTTGACCAGCCCCCCACTCGGATTCAGCTCGGATTTGGGTGTCAAATCGACTTGGGAGATGAACTAGAAGTGGGTGGAAGGCTGACAAAAATCATAAATGCATCGTTCTGAGGTCTATGTGGCTTTTTGTGTCCACAGTCGTGCATCGGGCGCATATGCACTTTTTCATCTTTATTCAATTGTCACATGTGCATGCGTTGCCTTTGTATCTTTAACGCATGTTGATTTTTTAACTAGTTGTATAGTTTTGTGCCCTTT
This sequence comes from Picea mariana, assembly GCA_032191745.1. Taxonomy (NCBI): domain Eukaryota; kingdom Viridiplantae; phylum Streptophyta; class Pinopsida; order Pinales; family Pinaceae; genus Picea; species Picea mariana. The sequence goes on from JASDQU010738643.1 coordinate 411,936, forward strand.
GGAAATGCATTTTCTGGGGCATGAATGAACTAATGGTTGTTTGAATATGCTAAATTCCTATAACCATTTGCGGACGAAATTCCAGTGATAATAGATGCCCCCTGATGTGTGAGGTTAGGAGCATACGTATACCCGAAATACATCAATGTTTCTTCTACTGAGAGTACCATTGTAAGAAAGAGTGTTGAGGGGAATTTCAAGAGCGACCCATTGGAGGGAGAGGGGAACTGGTAGGACCCAAACCTTTTGCAATGTGTGAAAAAATAAAAATAAAATAAAAATAAAAACTGTGTACAAACGAGGCGAGCATGCCCCATTTTCGTGTCATGTAACTCAAAAATGTGTAATACAGTAACTGAAGTTGTGTGTTGGTGTAGATGACTGCAGTGCCCTCGGGGGCATGTTAATAATAGCAGAGGACAATTATGATGGTGAACAAACTCTGAAAAGAGGCGAGCACACCTGTAAGAAGTGTCGATGAAATGCGGGCATTGATAGCCTATCAAATTTCAGAGGTCTTTGGCAAATATAAAAACAACTGCAATAGTCGCAAAGTAAGACCCACTGCAACATGATAAAGTGTTGAAGTCGAATTCTGTGGTGGTCAATGACAGCAGAGAGAAATGATGGGTCTCTTTGTGTCATCTGAGACTCCTCATTATAAAGGTAATGAGAGCCAATATACTATCACCCTTCTGGAAACTGTGTTGATGTCGACAGAAAGGGAGACGCGACTCCAAGAAGCAAAGGGCTTCATGAAATTTACGGGATAAAATCAAGAATTGATGAGAAACATGGACATAGTCAAGATACGGGGAGACTCAAGACTACCCTTAGTTGGGTATATTTGTGAAGGATAAGTGGCAGTAACCGTGGAACTGAATCTAGCGTCAGGGGGACAACTAGACTAGGGTTAAATTGTGCCAGAGGCGTGACAAAGTGGACAAAATCAGAGATCAGGGGAAAATGGGTTGTGGAATACTCAGGGTTTATGGATGATGTCAATAGGAGTAGAATATAATGAATGCCCCAACCAAGGGCGACATGGGTTGCTTTTGCCGGAAAAGGAAGGCCACCAAAGGTGATGGAAAAAAACTATGTAAAGGATGGAAACAAAGGCTTTGTACAATTACCAAATGAATAAAGAATAATTGGGGATGAGCGTACAGATACAGAAATGGGTGCTCCAATGCAATATCGCTTAGCATGTGAGGGCACAAGTTGCGTGGAAAACAGGTGAAGAGTGGAGGCCCCATAGGTGGGTTTCTGTATTAGGTAAATGAATGGAGGACAATCTGCAGATGGGAAAACTGATGGTGGATGAGATGGAGGGATAATGATACTGCAGAAGTGTAGTCAAAATGTGAATCATGACAAGATTACTCAGGAGTCCATTATGGGAAAGTTAGCGAAATGTGCAGAAGGAGCATGTTGCTAATTCTCAAGAATGAAAAGACTATGAGGACTCCAAGCCCTAGGGGGTGAAAACAGCATGAGTGGAGGGGACTATGATGGGGACAACTCATGTGGGAGAGAGTGTTATCGGTTGACAGTATTGAAATGCAACGGAGGTGTAAGTACTGTAGAGCCAGGTGGGGGGACCTTAGAGGCAAATATCGGAGGGTGTGACTGGGAGATACAATTGATATTCAGATGGAATGATTACATGCCAGTAGCAATCTTATACCTGAAAGGGTCGTACTGATTTGTGGTGACCAAGTACTAGCACACATGAAAACCAAATACCCAATGTGAACAATATTTAAATATAAAGAACAGATAACAGTTATTTGATAATTTTGAACATGAGCATGCATACCAGGGCGTGATATGAGAAAAATTCTCCCCACATTTCCACTTCATTTGTACCCGTTGTCATAGTGGATTGACGAGAGGTTTGAGGAGAGATTTGGAGATTCCGGGAGATCGATCCATCTGATTCAATATTAGTGAGTTTCAGGTTAGTGGTCATCCTCCTGCACAGTACTTAGGGTTTCTTTTTTGGGTAGGGATTGTACGGATGGTCGTACAAGGGGGGTTTTTAGGATGCCCCCCCCAGTGCACGGGCGATTGAGTGTTTCAAGCACACGAGTGTTCGGCTGTAATTTGGAGAGCCGCGCACGGGGGCATCCAAGTGGGGAAAATAGGCATGCATGGAATGTGCACCTATGTAAAGCACAACAATGCATCCATGCGCGGCTATGTTCCTGACAGTTGCACATGCGTGCGCAACTTTGGAGCGAACAGGCGCGCTAGGATGCTTGTATGTTGATGTGACAAAGGTGCATGGGTGTGCCCCTGTATTTCCAATAGTCGTGCATGAGTGCGCGACTGTTGGGTGAACAGGTGCGCATATGTGCATACCTATGGGGAAAAAAGTTGTGCCTTTGAGGCAAAGCGGAAGGGTGTGCAAACTAATATTTTTTGGAGATTTTGGTGTTTTTATGAGTTGTGATGGCTGATCAAATATTTTTTGTGTGGATGCAGGAAACTGGTTGACGATGGAAATCCACTGGAGGGAGAGGGATTGGGTGCGCCTAAGAGAGGTGGTTGTACGTGGTGCTTTGGCAGCTTGTTGGATACTAAAGTTTTTTGAGTGCTCACTAGTGAGGGAACAGGAGTACTTGTTGCAGTTCCTGATCTCGATGTGGAGTCTGGATCTGCATTGTTTCATCATTCGAGTTGAGCACCTCGCATTCTATGCTACAAAGGATGTATAATTTTTTACTGGACTCCCTTTTTGGGGAACCCTTCTACCTACAGAGCCTGTGGTACCCAGAGATGGTAAGTTGGCTAACCTAGCCCAGACATATTGTCCGAGAGAGGACTTCATGTTGGGGTTAGTGGTGAGAATTGGGGTGATGGATGCCTTGGTGCATCGTTGCACGACAATGATGATTGTGAGAGTCTATGGGTCTCTCGCGACTCAGCAGATTAGCGAGGTTCAATTAAGGGTCATGGAGAGGGTACTAGGGGGTGAGCATTTTTCCTGGGGCTTGATGCTACACACCAATATGCTGGGGCAACTCAAGAGGTGTCGAGCTGTGGACTCAGGGGAATTTGCCTTTGGGTCCATCTTGGTAGCATGGTTTTTGGAAAGGGTGCCCATGTTGCACCAGAGAGTGCTATTGGACACACCTGGTGTGTGAGAGTCGTGACTGAGGTGGTGGGCGACGATTTTGGTTCATCATGGTGGTGGGCGACGATTTTGGTTCATCATGGTGGTGGGGAGGGTGGACATTATTTTATGACCGAGGCTGCATGGGTGTGGTTTGAGATGTCGTAGATCATTCTCTGATACCCTTATAGTGGGGTGGACTTCCGAGATGATCCAGATATGGTGGTACCCCCTGGAGAGGTGTTCGATCGCAGAGGTATGGTGTTATATTTGATGTTTTGATCTTTAGATATTATAGCATGTTCTTTATGTATAGATGGATGTTGATTCTATCACTTTTTTGTTGTGTGTGTAGATGTGGGACCTCGTGGGCGTGGGGTTGAGTTGGTCAGAGCGTCGACTCGTCAGGGGCCTATGAGACCACCGTGGAGAGAGCTCCAGGAAAGGGAGAGACGACGACAGGATGAGGCTAACTTGGGGCCGACAGATAATGAGAGAGTAGGCAGGAGATGTCGTTTTTATGATCCGAGTGCAGGCCCGTCACATGCTCCTCCGACGGGGGTCGAGGTAGAGTTCGATGATTTTCACCGCTGATTGGAGGAGATACACAGGGAGTGCCCGAGGGTATGTGGGTTCGTAACCAAGATGAGGGGGTCTTGGAGTAGTGTGTGGGCCTTCCAGCGGAGTTGCAAACCTTGATCCGTAGAGCAGCTGTAGCGGGGGCGGCTATGACTAGGAAGTTTCCCCCAGGACCTAAGGGACCCCTAGCTGGTGGGGCACCTCCTCCAAAGAGAGGACCAGATGGTGGAGCTCTAGAGACTCCATGAGTGCCTCTATATATGTATTTTTGTATTTATAGAGGCTTGCGATCCTATTTTGTATATGGTGTTGGGACACCAATTTTGTAGTTATTGGGGTGAGGTGGTTTTTGGATGGGTGTAATGGGCGTTTCTTTTGTCGTATAGATGTGATATCATGCCAAGTGTCTATACGATGTTCGATAATAGAAGGATCAAGGCCAGGAATCTCTGTGTATGATCAGGCAAAAATGTCCCGGTATTCCTGGAAGAGGGCTTTGTAAGTTATGAGTTCTTCGGGAGAGCATGCGACGTCGATGGTGATTTCCTCTATGATTCCAGGTTTGATGGAAATATCAATTTTGAAGGTGGGGGAAATATTGGCCATGTTGCCTTCTTCGAAATCGTTGGGGGAAAGAATAGGATTATTGAACCAATCTATATGCCCTAAGGGGATAAAATCTTTGGTTTCAATTGCGTATATGGGGTTTTGTTGGGAAAGCGTAAAGGCTTCTGTTGAAAGAAAGAGCACTCTGTGATGGAGTGAATCCCATGGGCAATCAGGTGTATTTAATTCCTCGAGGATGTCTTCATCGCAATGGAACTACCCAAAATATAAGGGATCTAGGGGAATAACAGTGGTGACTATCACCGTGTGTTTAAATTCTGGTAAAGAAGTAGGGGAAATGATGCAAGAGGGTTGCAAGGGTTCACTCTACATAAACCAAATATCGAGATACTGTGGGTTGAAAATGGTAGTCAGGCATAAAATTTCTGTGGGAAAATGGATGGGAGAATTGGGGGGATTTGGGAGCAAATCCTCCTCGAGAATATCTATGAACCAGGGAGGAGTGGGAAGTGCCTCAGGCTTGGGGGAAAAGATATAAACCATATCCGGAGAGGGAGTAGGGGGGACGAAAGGAATCACTGGAGGTGGGGTGATGGTAGGACTGGGAATAAGGGCCAACTGACGACGCCTATATTCAATGATCGTAGGACACTGATATGTGAAGTGATCAAGTGATTCGCATAGAGAGAAAGGACATCACATATGTTCATTGACTCAGGTCGTGACATAGTGGATGTCAGTGACATGTGTGTGAGATGATGCGGATGGGAGAGGTTCTTGCTGAAAGCTCTAGCATACGGCTGCTAGCGTTTGTCGAAAGTGAGGTAGCGCAGGGTAATGGTGGGAGTAATGGTCATATTCTGAACAAATGGCACATGTGAATTTGGTTCGCAGGCCTTTGCCTCCTGTAGGGGATGTAATGGTAGTATTAGGTGAACTGGATGGAATGACGAGCGGTGTCGTTTCTTGAGGGAGTTGAATTAAATTGCGCAGCTCAGGGAGAGACAAGAACTTATTGGTGGGGTGTCCATCTTTCTTGCATAGTGCACAAGGAGGTTGGACTCGGGGTGGAATTGGAGTGATGGGCCCTTTCTTCTTATGTCTGCCCCCAGCTGTAGTAATAGTGTTAGTGAGTGGGGATGTGGGTGGTGTGGTGGGAGTATGCATTGGAATCTGCATCGGGATTCCTTCTATTTGGGGAGGGAGGGATGGTTGAGGGACCATCTCAGGTGAATGTAGATACCATACTAAAATTTCCAGCACCATATTGGGAAGGATAAGCGTTGCGGCTACTTGGAAAGCTTGTATGCCTGGTGGGGGGTAAAACAAGGGGATTTGAGTAATGGCTTGGGGGGCTGTCTCCAAAACCGGGATATGGCCCTGGGTGTTATCACTGAAATTTCGTCCGCACAGAGCGACAAGAAATCCGCATCATCAGCACAGAAAAACATTCATTCATGGCACAAGGATTAATCCCACAACACAGCAAAAGAGTCAAAACTATGCAAAAAATGTCCAAAAAATTAAAAGGCGCGCTGCACTCACTGAGCGTGCGCGCGCGCGTAACATCTTCGTGAATGGGGTGCATATGCGCGGCTATGGGGTGCAAAACCCGCGTGCCTGCCAAACGGCGCATTTATGGAACTGGTCGGCCTCCCAACCACTAATGGATCGGCTCCCAAGTCGATTTGACATCAAATCCGAGCTCAATCTGCGTGGGGAGGCTGGTCAAAGACCTAAGGGTGCCCTAAAGAGCCCCTTTTCACATTCAAAAGAGGTCTCATAATAACCCAATGCTTGGCTATAAAAATCCATGAATGACCATCATTTCTTCAAGGAATTCTTTGTAGTGTTATGCTGTTGATATTGCTAGAGACTCATTCTTTGGCAACAAACATAATCAACACCATTTCATAGGCTTTCCATCTCTCACTAGAGTGGATAAGCTTGGAGTTATTTCACTCACACTTTCATCTTTCATTGTAAGGAGAGCAATCAGTTGAGGGCCTCAAGAGCCTTCCATTGGACAGGAAAGGGACCCAAGTCCTCTTTCTCCTTTGTGTATCTTTGGATTTCATCAATCAGACCTGCCTATATATTGGTGATATTGTTCCATTGTCATTTGTTTTTAGTTTTGTTTCCATGCTCATGTTTTTATTTAGTTTTTGTTTAATTCTTGTTAATAGATTTACTGTTTTCTTTCTAACCTTTTACCATACAGCTGTCATGACTAGTAGAGCCCAACTAGGCATGTAAGTGCTCACTTTTTGCTCACACAGCAACGAGAAGAGTACAAACAGATTGGCGACCATACTGGGGAGTTTGGTAAATTCCTCCCTCATTTGGGCTTCACTTGCTTTCCTTTTGATTTCACTGACTTGCAGGTTCAAAAACCGGCCTCAACCGACCTGATTAACAGTCAATTCATCAGACATTGGAGAGAAATTGATCCGGATTTTCTTCCCGGACTTTTTGACTCAAGCGCACGGGTATTGCCACCCACAGGCGTGCATCGGGCGCGTAAGCGCTTTTTCTCTTCTTTTCTATCCGTGCACAGGCGCTGGAATGCGCCTCTGTCCACACAGGAGGCCGCGCATTTGACTTAAAATTTTCATTGTAAGACTTTGGATGCTTGGAAAATCATTTTTCCTGCTTAAGATGATAATGTGTGAGCTCTGAATACCACACCACTTAGCCCCTCAACTTATAAAGGGGATCATTTAGCAAATCTAGGCACTTAGGAGGATAAAATTCATTGTCCCTTAT